>VZRV01001917.1:339653-498445 GCA_013398115.1 Falcunculus frontatus
GGCCCCGGCCCCGCTCCCGCGCGGCACCGTCGCCTCGGGCCGCCGCACTTCCGCGCAGGCAGCGCCGCAGACACGCGGGGACCTCAGGGCGCTGCGCGCAGGCAGCAGCGCGGACGCCTCAGCCAGGGACCTTCGCGCAATGCGGGGCGGAGCGGCGATTTTCAGTCAGGCGGCGCGGCGGGCACCTCTGGCCCGCCGCTGGCGGGGGCGGGCGGGTCGCTTTTTCCGGTGTCCCGGTGGGATCAGGAAGCGCTTCCCGGTCGGGTGGCGCGTGGGAGTCAGCCTGGGGAAGGGGTATGCCGGGGGTGTTGCGGCTCAGGCAGGGAGTTGGGCAGCTAAGCGCGGGGGCCTGAGGGGCTCTGTTGCCATGGCGACGCTGAGGCCTGAAGGGGCGCCGGGCCCGGGGAGGCCTCGGGGCCGCTTCTCCGGCTCTTGATCCTTTGGGCCGGGGAGTGGCTTAGGGCCGTGGGGTGGGTGTGGTGTCATCGCTGGGGTGACCCCCGGGTGGTGCCCGCGGCACAAGGGGTTCTGTCCCAGCCAGCTTGCGGAGCTGGCGTCTCGTAGCTCCCGCAAATATCTCAGCAGTAACAGCGAGCAGCGGCTCTAAGCAGCGCCAGGGCTGAGTTAAGGAGCCTAGCGAGCCGGAAACGAAGTATTTAACCTGTTGTTGGGGTTGTTAATTGGTCGGTGAACTTCCTGCTGGGCTTCGTGTTGGCCAACAGGCTGAAGTGCGTTGGACTGGCAGCGGCTTATAAAAATGTGCTCAAAGAGATGGCTCAGATCGAATTCCACTTGGTTAACGCCAGCTCCAGGCGAACTCAGAGGAGACCACCAAGCTGATGAGAGGGATGAAGCACTTCTATGAGGAAAGGTTGAGAAAACTGGGATTGTTGAGCCTGGAAGAGAGAAGGCTTTGGGGTGACCTAATTGTGGCATTTCAGTACCTGAAGGGAACTTACAGGAAAGATGGGACAAAACTATTGACAAGGGCATGTCATGACAGGACAAGGGGGAATGGCTACAAAGTGAAAGAGTAGGTTTAGATTGGGTGTAGGAAAAAAATCTCTACTGTGAGTGTGAGGAGGCACTGGAACAGGGAAGTTGTGGATGCCCCATCCCTGGAAGTGTTGAAGGCCAGGCTGGATGGGGCTCTGAGTAACGTGGACTAGTGGAAGGTGTCCTTGCCCATGGCAGGGGGTTCAGACTAAGTGATCTTCAAGGTCTCTTCCAGTTCAAACCATTCTGTGATTTTATGATGATGAACTCTGGTATTGGGAGGCAGTAGCCTAGGGCACACAGGACAAATAAAGCTCCTAATAAATTTGGACAAAGTTGACTGGAAAACCAGCATTTGGTCTGAGTCTGGGGCAGTGTTGCTTCATCTGTGTCCACAGTGCTGGGCAGGATGGGAAAATCAAGAGTTCTGTATTCTCACAAGAACACAGGACTTGTGTGATGCTAAGTGTCATAAATTGGTTCGATTTTGGCCCAAACTGCTACTTTTCTATGTGTTTTTGCTCTTTATTTAATCACAAATTATGCTTAAGCACAAGAACTATCTTCTGGTTTCATAGGTCGTCAGCACATGGGTTTAATTTGTGAAGCTCTCCACTGCTGTGGGCTCCTTGGTCATCTCAGCACACTCAAGCAAGGTCTCCGTATTTATTTATTTTGGACACTAAACAGAGCTTATCTTCTCCAAGGGGACAACAAGTAGTTTTTCACTGGTGCAAAAACAGAAAATGCAAACTGCCTAGGAAAAAAGCGTCTTTATTTGAAGGTTTAATTAATCTATTCTGCTCCTGTAAGTTGGTTTGTCCTGGTTGATGTCCGTTTCTGTGCCGTTAATCACCGTGTGTTTGTAGGCAAATCAGATTCCCGCAGGGGTGACCATCAGATCCAGCTGCGGCTGCAGAAAGCCCTGATCACCTGCCGGGGTGTCACAGCTGACCCTGAACAGGGGGTTGGGCTTCAGAACCTCCTGGCGTCCTGTCCAAGCTGAATTCCTGTGTGAATCACCACCGGATCACCGGCACTGCCTCACCCAAATGGCAGGGGGTGGAACTGGATGGTCTTTGAGGTCCCTCCCAACCTAAACCATGCCAGGATTCCATGGTTAAACAGCCAGGGCTTTAGCTGAGCTGTCAGCAGTGGTCACTGTGGTACAGATTCACACCTCTGTTAAATCTACTTCCCATTGGCCACTGGTACATAGCAGGAAACATCTTCTGATTTAAAATTCCTCTGCCTACAACACAATAATGCCCGGGCTGCTGCCATCTTGCTTTGAGACTCTTTTAAAAGCTTCTTTGTTTTATTTAAGATCGGATTACACGGAGACACAGTTTCATATCACACCTGAAAATGTGTTGAAATGCACCTCTGCTGATAAAGAAGTCCATCAAGAATTTCTGTGTTAGTGAATTCCCAGAAATTCACAGAATCATAGAATATCCTGTGTTGGAAGGGACCCACAAGGATCATCGAGGTCCAATTCCTGTCGTCAAAGTAAATTGTATTTACAGAGTTGGCTCTTGGGGAAAACTGTCTTTCAGGTTGTTTGAATATTAGTTTGCTGAACTATTACCTTGATAAACTCATAAAAAAAGGTGTGATGTTATTTTGACATGGTGTAAAGGATTGAATTACGATTTAAAATCCTCTGGTTTACTGATTTCAAAATGACAATACTATGTTCCCCACAGAAGTCTGGAAAGTGGATTATTGTATTCCCAGGCTGCACAGTCAGCAACTCCTCGTAGGAGAGGATGGGGGAGGAGAGGGAATCCTTGCCATTTATTAAGGGGCAGCAGATAAAAAGACTGCAGGTTTGGCTGTCTGACAGGGAAAGGTGTCCCAGTTCTCAGGATTTGGGCTCATTAGCTCCTAAATGATAGTAAAATATTTTTGCTGCCAAAATTATTTAAAAGCAGATCCTTGCTTTGAGCTTTTGTTTAAAGGTGGAATTCATATTCTCCATTCTTTTCACATTTGTAATATTTGCTCTGTGAGCATAGGACTGACTGACTGATGACTGTTTAATGCTGTTAATTAAGTAGTGTTAACCCTGGGGTCTTTAAAAATGCCAGCGCATGTCATCTTTGTGTTCAGCCCAAATGAATTTCTATTCACTGTTAAGATATTTAGATTTTCCAGATAATTAAAACTCCCTGAAAGATTGTTTGCAGGTGACATGTCAAAGACACTCTAGTTGCAACTGGAAACTAAATGACAACTAAAAACAGAACGTTTTTTGGAAAGGTCATCTTAGTGCATCAGGGATGTGGAGATGGGAGGGAAGAGAGGACCAGAGAGCCTGGGAGAGGTGCTGGATCCATTTAGGTTTGTTCTGCCAGACCTTTGGTCAACTCATCACCTGCAGTTTTTGGTTGTACCCACCTCTCACCCGGGTGCTTCAGTGTTGGCAGCTGCTTTGTTTTGGGTTGTTCTTGGGGATTTTGAATACTGGCTTAAAATATCATTTGTACTTTCCTGAAACGACTCCAGGGCTTTGAGTTCTGGCAGATGATTGGCTTTGTCTCTGCAGGGGCCTCATTTAGCTCAGCCCATGAGCACTCGGAAATGACACACTGGTGACAGCCTCCCCAGCAGTTGGTGTTGCAAATAGTTCAGCTGTGATCGTAGACGAGTAATTGTTGTGAGGTGCTTTCCTGCCGGGAGAAGCAAGGGCATCCCCGAAGAAATTACAGGGGAGAAACACAGGGATCTACTGGAGTGGGGTCTGAGGTGCTCATGTAAAATAAACCAAAACAAACAAAAAACCCCACCCCACCCCAACCATGTTTTCTAACTGAAGTTAAACATACAAAGTTTTTCTTCAAACTCCCACCCATCACTTCACACGGGTGGGAGTTACTTCACACTCACTTGAAACAAAAGGTAGAGAAATCAAGTAAGTTCTTGTACGTGTGACCAAAAAAACGGGCCTTCACAAAGCTTCTGAAAAAGAGCCCTGTTCCTGGAGCACTTCAGGGCTCGGAGCCTGCCTGAGGCCCTCTGACAGGTGATGGGAAATGCGTGTTTTATTGACTGTCCCCTGACTTCACCAGCTACAGGGACAAAGCCACTCCCTTGGTTTTTGCTAAGGGCAAAGGATTCGTTTTACTGATGCCTTGCCACCTGTTCGTTAGGGAGATGGGCCCTGGCTTTGGCAGGGGAGGTTCCCCAGGTTGCAGTGGCTGTGAAGGAGAGAACAGCACTTGACCCGGCCTCTGTGAGCCCACCACTGGGCTGTACCTCTGGTACCTTCTGTCTCACCCGGTCCTGCCACCTGACACTCACTGCAAACCCAGCGGAGCTGCTGAAATCCATTTGTATTTAACCAAGCAGCACCAGCAGATACAAGGTTTGCAGTCCACTTTTATGTTTTCCAGATAAAAATGTTGAAAAATAGAGTTGTTTATGACTCCCAGTGGCAGAGGACAACATTTACCAGCCCATAAGGGCTTTGAGAGCAGCTACATCTGCAATCCCTCCACTCTTCCCCTTTCAAGAACCAAAATGAGCCCATTCTTGAAGAACACAGTGTCATGATTTTTCTTCTGAAAGAGGCCGTGGTGGCTGTGTCACAGAACAAGCTGAACCTGGATCGTTGAGTTTTTTTCCTTTCTAAATCGTATCAGCACACTGAGAAATCTGTAAATGTGTTTTAAAGGCTCTGAGGAGTACAGTGATTTAAATGCTTTTTTCCAGATCAATATTAGTGTGCCTTTTTGAAAATTGATAGTACAGAATTACAGCGTGTACACTTGGGGGGGTTCTCAGTGTTTTTAAAATTAAGCTGTGCTATTTTTGTGCTCATCTGTATGAGCTGCCAATTTTCATGCAAATTATGGATTCTTAAAATAACTAAACATACAAAAGCAACGTTGAGTTTCCTTCAGAGGAGAGCCTTCATATCAACGCAGCAGCTTGATTTTAGTAGGCTTTTTGTAGCAGGCTGAGTTGTATCTTTGCAGGCCAACACTTCTTTTATAGCCTGGGATGGTTCTTCGTGGATCCACTTCAGCAGGGATCCACGCTGTGCTCCAAAATGCTTCCAATGCGAGCACAGATCCAACTTAAACCCTTATCCGAAGTCGGGGTGCAGCTCACGCTTGCCTTTGGCTGTCGCTTTGGCACAAGCTCTCAGCGCTCGAGTGCCAAGGCAAAGCTGCAGAGTCCGAGTTCCGACCCGTGCAGATGAATGTCACTGTGGAATTTGCTTTCGCGCCAGCCAAGGGCTGGGAGCGGGGCTGGCGTGCAGGAATGAGGAGCGGAGGGATCATCCCTACACCCACCAGCCCGAATCCAAATAAACTGCGTTCACTAAGCTGCCCTAAAACTGCCCCAACAGATCGGCCCTGCAAACATCGGCCCCCAGTTCTGGCTCTGTAAATATTTTTCTTCTCATGAAAAGCGCCGGCCGGGTCGGATCCTGCCCTCTCCCTCCCCGATATCCGAGGTATTTATATATTATTTTTCTCGCAACAAGCGCAGCCGCAGGGTCCAAAGTTGCAGCCGGGGGCAGGAACGCGACCGCCCCCCGAGCCCGGTGATGCGGGGTCGGGCCGCAGTGCTGAATCACGGCGGGGGGGAAGGAGAAGGGGAAGAAGAGAAGGGTAAAAGGGGAAGGGGGAAAAGGGGAAAAAGGGGCAGGGGGGCGGTGCCGGCTGCTCACGTCACTGTTATGTCTCCGCGGCTCCGCCGGGGCGGGGACAGCGACAGCGGCGGGCGGGAGGCGGGGGGGCCGCGGCCCCGCTCCCCTGACAGCCCCCGCTCCCCTCCCTCCCTCCCCAGCCCGGCCTCCGGCTCGGCGCTCCCGGGAAGATGTGGGTGAAGCTGTGCTGTTTGCTGCTCTACTTCCTGGCGCTCTTCGTGCTGGCCCGGGTGTTCGAGGCCGTGGCGTGGTACGAGAGCGGCTTCCTCGCCACGCAGCTGGTGGACCCGGTGGCGCTGAGCTTCAGGAAGCTGCGGACCATCCTGGAGTGCCGCGGGCTGGGGCACTCGGGGCTGCCCGAGAAGAAGGATGTGCGGGAGCTGGTGGAGAAGTCAGGTACGCGGAGCTCCCCGTGACCCGGGGGGACGGACGGAGGTCGGTGCCCGGCCACCCCCGCGTGGGCTCTGGCCGCCCTTGGATGGAGACCCGGGCGCTGCTTCCTTTCGCAGGGCGGGTCTGGGGAGCGAGCTGCCTCCCCCCGGCAAGGGGGTCCATGGAGGGAGGCCGGGGGACCTCGGGGGGTGACGGTCAAAGCCCGGCGGCGTTGTGAGCCCGAGCGGGCTGCGCCGAGGGAAAGGCCTGCGCTGGACGGGGCACCAGCAGCAGCCCTTCCCTCCCCTTCCCCGGCCCTTCCCTCCCCTTCCCCGGGAGTTCCGCTGCGGGCGGTCGGGTCAGTGCGGGTGGCACAGATGGGAGCGAATGTCGTCTGCCGTGAAAAAAGAGGAGGAGAGACTCCAAATAGCTGCAGTAGGCTACTGTTTACAGCTGGGGCCAGCTTGCCCCCGTGTATTCCCACCCGTTTGCTGGGTTTATTACAGGTGCGGCTATCAAGATGGGCCCCAAGGAAAGCGATGATTTCATAGCTGAGGAGCAGAAGGGATGGGTACCTAAGGTTGAGGTGGTTTTATACAAGGGGAGCAGAACTAGTTCCTGCGTACAAAAAAACAGCTTGGAAAAAGGCGGGGAGGCATTTCGGAAGTAAGGAGAACCAGGTGAAGGAGATGGACTTGTTGGGAGTGATGAACAGCGAGGGATGAAGAGCAGTGGAGATGTAAGAATGGCAGAAGTGTCCTGAAAGTAAGGATGCTGCTTGGAGCAGTCGGAGGGAGCTGGCCCCAAGGACTGGGAGATGGGGCTGATGTAATAGCTGTAGTGCCAGCCAAGCAGGAAAATGTGAGTAGCTGCTTTTAAATCAATGATGGAAGGGCTGCTAATCCAGGAGAGAGAAACCCCAGCGATCAGGATAGGCAGTGAGGGTCTCTAATGTCTGGACAGAGAGGGAGAAGGATTTAGAAGGACGTAGTGCCTGCCATATAACCTTAAAAATGCTAGTTTAAATTATTGATATTAATCCTGGGCGTTTAAATCTAATTTGCTGTTACTGTTCATTGTTTATTTATGCTTTTATGTTGTTTATTGGCTTTGCTGCTCCAACAGTAAAAAGCATTAGGCACTTTCACTTTTGTTTCCAATCACTTTCACTCCTTGGCTGTCAGGTACTTTCATGATGTCATGATGTTTGGGTTGCATATGCTGCAGGGAAGTGTTTAACTCCAAACAAACTGTATTAACTAACTTCTTCAAATGTCATGGAAACACTTCTCATACCAACAGGCTTTGCAGCATTTTTCCGTGGTTGCATTTTGGTGGGTTTTTTTCCTCTAAATTTTATGAATATTTTTGCAAACCCCTCAAGGGTTTCAGCTGTTACACTTATTATTATGTGTTTAAGGAAACTGGTTTTTGACAAGACTTCATTTCTTAAAGCTTAATAGATTAGTTACTAGAATGCTGGTTGTCATTAACAGTGCTTGTAATGATTGTGAAACAAAACATGAGAAGGAAATGAGATTACGAAGGAAGCATAATCAGATGATTTTACTGTGAGCTCTTTACTTCGCTGCAATTTGAGTTCATGGGAACTTTTCCTAACTATGCAAACAGAAGCCAACAGCTAAACTGCCTGAGATTTTTACTTTACACTGGGTTTTGGTCCAAAATTAGTGATTGAAATTTTAGAAGTCTGTTTGAATTGTCAGTGTTAAGAAGTTGCTTGCTGCAAAATTGCAATCCTGTGAAAGGAAAGCAAAGATGTATCGACTAAAATTGCTCTCAGCCACTGAATGGTGTTACTTGCAAAGAGTGAACCTTAGATGTTCTTTTATTCCTTTGTGTGCTTGTTTATGTGTGGTACATCTGTGTAATCAGAAACAGAGCATTCATGTCTTCTGTGGTCTGACTGAAGTCAATTTGTTCATAGTCATGTCACTAGAGATAGAATTATAGTAACAAAGTTTAGCTACCTTTGTACTGAAAAGGTTCTCTGAGCAACCATGCAAATATAGTTAGTTAAACTGTTACTAGGATTGGTGAAGTAATCTTTCTCCAGTGCCATTTTAATTGAATTTCTCCAATTGTCTCTTTTTCAGGAGACCTCATGGAAGGAGAGCTTTATTCAGCTCTCAAGGAAGAAGAGGCCTCTGAATCAGTTTCCAGTACAAACTTCAGTGGTGAAATGCACTTCTATGAGCTTGTAGAAGACACGAAAGATGGGATCTGGCTGGTACAGGTATATAAATTTGACCGTTTATTTGTATATATTTATCACATCCAAAATGTGTTTCAAAGGAGGAGTTCATTAGGGTAGTTAATTAGTTGTAAAAATGTGTAACAGAGAGATGGTGACAAAGATAAACTTCATCTGGGAGATGAGGAATAGAGGAATAAAACAAGAAAGGCTGGAAGTGCCAGAGTTCCTATACAGACAGGAAAGAAAAAAAGCCTGTTGTTCTTTGGATTGCTTTTTGAGAAGCAGGCACTTTAGAACCAGAAAACAAGTGAAGCAGCACACACTGAAGTACCCAGAGTATGCAAGTCCTTGGCCCTGGGATTGTAGGAGCCTGTGTAATGTGTGAAGTAGGTGCATTAGTACAGATGCTCCCCAGCTGGCACAGACTCCCAGTGCTGCTCTTCCTTTTGGCTGCATTACATGCTCAGACCCAACCAGTTTAAGTTTCTGCTTTTCTAAGGGGTTAGAGCACTTGTAAAATCTCTCCCGGCTCTTCACAAAGGCAGGAAGGATCTCAGTCTGCTAACTTCCCAGACTAGCAGGCTGCTTCTACAACATATTCCAGTGGCTTAAAGTTAACTTTCTCCCAAACATTTTGGGCCCAGCAACCCAGCAATTTTAGAGCATCCTTCCCCATGGCTGCATGAGAACAAGAGATCGTTTAGGAAAATAAAGACAGACTTTTTCCAATAGGGTTCTAAAGCAATTTATCATTGTTCCTGAGAACATAAGTAACCTAGACCAAAATGTAGAAATTATTTTTCTGTGTCAACTTCTCTGTTGATAAGAGGGTGTTTTTAAGTCATACATTTCCTACTAACAGCCACATCAGGTGAATCCCCCACCAGGCAATTAATTGTTCCATTGACAGCTCCTGCCTGGTTTGTCTGGTCTCACTTCATGTTTTCTATTTAACAGGAAGTCATTAAATCTTCATAATCTGTTTATTAGACCTGCACTGTCACCACATCAGATCTCAACCCAAAATAGACAAGAGGACAGATTATCTTCAGACTTGAAATGGCATTTGTGTTTCGGGAAAGATGTATTTGGAGTTTATTGAATCCAAGTTTGAGGCTTAAATCATACAGGAGAGCAGAGAGAGAGTGTTGAAAGGAAGTTTACATGTCCCCTAGCTAGTTGACAAATACAAGCATGGATGTGCTGTGAAAAACCTTCCCTCCTCCCCATGCAGCTCAAAAGGGTGAAATATGATAGTTCTCTGTTGTCTGTTGCTTGCAGAATTTTACTTGTAATATATTTTCCACTAGCATCCTAATAGCAGGTCAGATAGGCTGTGTTTTGGTATCTCCAGTGCAATGAATGTTGTCATCATTCTGGGAATATTTGCACAGCTATTCAGTTGGTCACAATAGCTGTGGAAAAAAAAACCTATTGGAATTTACTGAATAATTTACTTGCTGAACACTGTTTGTCTGTTTCTCTACAATAAAACCACAAGACATGTAGAATTTCTATTTTTCATTCTTGCTTTTCGAGTTTTCATCACTTTAGAGTTTTCATTTGCTCCATTCCCCACCACAACTCCTGTCTGGATAACTCCCATGCTGGATTATGTCCTTTCACAGGTTTTTCCACACTCTTTTCTTAGACTTCATCCCTGCAGAGCTGGTTTTTACCATCACTTCCCAGTTCTAACTCTTGATTCCCTCCCTTGCCCATCCTCCTTTGCCATTAGGAATCCTGTGGAAACTTTCCAGCTAATTAACCAGCTCGATGCTCATGCAGGGGAGCGAGGATACCTCATGGCTGCATTTGGTGACCATGGGCAAGGTCGGAGATTCCCCTGCTGTGTTGCTACTTGCTGGGAAGCAGAAAGGATCTCCAGATCCTTTTCAGTATCCTGAGCCCTGAATCCCTGTTCTGTGGGGACTGCTGGAAAGGAGCAGAGGGAGAGGAGCAGTTGTGGCTCAGCTGGCACAGTGGCTGTCGCTTGAGTTGGTTTGAACACTTTGTGATGTATGAGAGGACTGACACTTTGAAGATGATTTTTATTTTCCAGTGCACATAAATGAAATTTCTGGTGTGGCACAGGCTTGAGAATGTGATAGTCATCACTGTCTGCAGAGAATCAAAAGGAAAAAAAGAGGAAATGATTACTGGTTTTTCATATGTTTGACAAAAATTGAGGTGTGAATTTATCATTTAGAGTCAGCAAGATGAATTCCTTGAAGAAAGTCAAAGTCAATGCAGAAGGAATCAGAGTTTTGTGGCTTTGTTTCTTTATTTCCTGGAAATACACGTACAAAGCATCCCGGTTCAGTGGTAATTTGTTTACCAATGTAGCTGTTCACAGCTCCCGTGTGGTGCTTCTGTGGAGCCACAGACAGCAGCATGTTCTTTCTCCTATTAGCTCATGATCTCATCACCTTTCCTTTTATGCCGTTCTTGCTTGCCAGCTGCTGTTGTGCACTTCTTTGGCTGGCAAGGAGGGTGACTGGTAGTTTCTGGAGCTGCTTCTGTTGTTGGTTAGAGGAGTAACATGCCTTACTTTTCCAGGCTCTGGTTAGTCTCTAGAAGCCTGTCACATCCAACAATATTGTAGTCATTATGGCTTTTGAAAAGGATCTACAGATAAAAATCCTCTTTGAATAAAGTTAAAATCTAAATGAATGTGTATTTTTATTTTAAAAGTCTCTACTGTAACATAGTGGCAGAGGGAAGTGAAGGGAACTTTCTTCCTGTCATTGAAGCATGAGAACAGACATTTTGATTGTGTCTGGTAGAGGTGGAAAGGCCATTATTACGGATATAAAATTCTGCAGTCTATTCTGCATCTCAGTTTCTAGTTCAAGTGGTGTAGTCACAAGGCAAGGGATGTGCCTGCAGCATTTTGGTGGTGATGGCTTGTTTGTTCTTTCTTTTGCTTCCATGTAGGATGAATAATTTTCATATTTATTTGCCTTTTGAATTTTGCCAGGTGATCAGCTGTTCTCGCTAGAAGGAAACAAAGAAATGAGTATTAGGAAACACTCAATTCTTTCAAAACACATCATTCAGTATTTGTGTCTTTTCCAATAGCGCTTCAGGATCATTTACCACAGGATACCTGATTTTAAGTTTCAGTTTTCTTCTTGAGAGGCTTCATATCCAGTCAAGGGTGCAGAGTACCATCAGCTGGAATGTAATAATCCTTGTATTGCCTGTGTATCTGTGTTAATTCATTGCAGAAGCTCATTTATTCTCAACCTCTGACTTAACTGACAGCTTAACTGTCCAGATCAGCGCATAGATCACCTCACCTCCCTTGAGAAACTACACGTAATTTTGAGGTGGTTAATTTTTGCGTGCTATGATGGATGTAGTCTTTGCCTATTTTGATGTGATTTCTCACAATCTCTTTCTCAGAAAAGAAAGGCAAAAAATCTCCAGATAGCTTCAGTCCATATGGATGGATTCTGAATGAGTTGTGAATTCATAGGAAAGAGAGTCTAAGTGGAAATTCAGTTCCATCAACACATTGTCAAATAATAAACAGAAAGTGAGATGTCTCAGAGTTAATAGAAGTGCAGACATTCATGTCGAAACTTATTGACGTTGTGTGGAATAAATGAGCTTTTTTCAAAGCTTCTCATAAGTAAATTGCCACTCCATTTATAACTAATTGTATTTTTACTTCTATTTTATCTATAGAAGCAGAGTTTGCAGCATAGTTGTTGATGAGAAAGGGTTCTGTGACTAGAATTTTTGAACTTTTTTATCTTTGTGGATCCCTAAAAATCTTCCAGGGCATGCATGTGATCTTTGCAGTAATACTGAGTTTCCTCTGCTCATTTACCCTCTGCAGGCACTGTGGCAGAGTTCATGGGCATCTCAAACTGGAAACTACTGAACCAGACAGACAATTCTCATGTTCATACAACCTTACCAGTTCATTAAATCAGTTAGAAATCAGTTTTGCCTTTGGCAGAACTACACAGGTTTTTTCCAATTCAAATGTCTGTATTCCCTTGCTGAGGCTGGGTGAGGACTGACTGCTCCTGAGGGAGCTACCTGTATGTGTGTGTGTGCAGCAGGGAATGGTGTCTCTTACTTAATGGATTTTGTTCTTCCTGATGGTTTGAAGTCTGTCACAGTGCCCTAGTGCCTAGAGTTGAGGAGCACTTGAAGTCGTTGTCTTTGTGGCTGAGCTGTAAAACCAGGTTTCGACTGTGTGTTCAAAATTGTATGCTCTTGGAATGAGCAGGTGTGCCTGATGCTTGCTGTCCCAGCTAGAATTGGTTAAAATAATGAGAGCTGGAGTACATGAGGTGTTTGTTCTGCATTTGCCCATCTCTGACTCATTGTCATGCCTTGTGATATTCGAACACTTTTAGTTGTGAGCGAGCTTCAAAACTTACTGAGAACAAATCTTCCTGTGACCTGCTTTGAAATGTCTGCCTGCCTGTCTGAAAGAAATTGAACAAAATCTGATTTAAATACACAGAAACAGGAGAATGCTCAAGTGAGGTCATTATCATGCCGTGCTCAAGTACTTCAGGGGTACCAGGAGTCTGTCTTTGCATACTGCATTGCTACAGCAAACTCTAACATCAGCTGTATTTCCTCAAGTCTCCTCAATTTCAGTCATATTTTTACTTGTATTTTAAGAATCTGTGTTTCATAAAATAATCTTTAAAAATGCTAATGATTCCTGGAAATTAAGGAGCAGCTAGATTGATGATGGTTATAAAGTAGCTATTGCAATATTGATGCACCTACCCGATACACTTTGGGTTTAGATTAGGCAAGAGAGGCAAAGTGCTTTTCTGACTTAGTCCTGTTTTTCTAAGTGTTTGTATCTTTCTGGCTCTGGGATATTTGCTCTTAAAGTCTGTTCTTTAATGTCATAACTATGACTCCTTTAACATATAGATCAAAATAATTATATTTTTCTAATTTACTAATTTTTCGGATCACTTTCTTGATTGAACTCTTTGGGAATGATTCCGTGTAATTCAATGTAATGAGAACTCTTCCAGTGCAAAAGCTCCCTATTCAATTGTCTTTTGAAATCGTCAGGATCTCAGCATTTTCAGTATTACAGAGATGGTAATTCAGACCCTGCAGTCAGAGCCAATCCTCTGGCCTGGGTTGGGTGTGAGTTAGGGAGCAGATCCATTCTGTGATGTGAAGTTGTTAAATAGCAGGGTTACTGTGATCCTATTGGATTCCCTTAGCCCATTAAGATGATTAATGGATTAATTGAGTTACCCTCATTGTCTTACTTGTCACTCTGGCGTGTGATACGTCACAGATTGTGAACATACCTAGTATTAAGCAAAACTGGAAGGGTTTCTGCTTCTCCAAATGTGGTGTTTGTTTCCCAGCTGCGTTAGCTGATCTCCTAAAAGGTACCTTCTATGAGCTTGGGCTTTATTTCTGTAACATTAAATAGAGTGTATGATTGAAAGGGACCTTTTTGATGAGCTAGTTCAGCTTTCTGCTAGACTGTAGAATATGTGTTTAGAAAATATCTTGCTGTCTCTCTTACACTGTGAGTTGTTCAAATACTCCCATTGACTATTTTCTTCTTGGAAATGTGTGTCTGACTTCTGCCTTGGGTGTATTCAGGGCTAATTTGTTCCTATTGGGCATAAATTGACACTGCCCTTTAGTTTCACTGAGTCCTGATGTCAACCCCACTCCTCCCAGTAAGTGAGGTCAATCAACCAGTTTGTTTTGTCAGGTCTGATATATCCTGGGCTTTGCTTGTTTTGCAGCCAGTTAATATTGATGGCTCATGTTTTCTCGTGGAGCAACTGATAGCCCCAGGCGTTTCTTCCCATCGCTGTTTCTAACTGATGAACTCCCCAAGTGTCCTGTTCATTACTGAATTCAATTTCATGTGTGACACTCTGCATTACAAGCTTTGTGCAGCTCTTCCTGCATGGCGTTATAATCCTCTTTCCCACACGGATGTGCTTCCCAGTTTTATGTCTTCTACAAATGGCTTTGGGAGACTTCAGGTTCCCACAGGAAGGGCATTAATGGGAATATATGCTGAACTGAGCTCTAAGGTAAATCTGTTAAGAAGTCTGTTAGCACCTTTCTGGCATTTTGATGTCTTTCTGCTGTAGCCAATTTCTTGCTCATTTTAAAACTTTTTTTTTTTTTTACTCACTATAAAAGCCTATCTGCAGTTCTCATGTAAATTTTCCATGTGGCATAATACATGATACTCTACCAAACTACAAACAGGGTACTGCATTCCCTTTTTCTCTTGAAACGTGGTTCTTTTCCTTCAGGGAAAGTATCTCTCAATCAAGAATGATATATCTTTAGTAATTGCATGCTGGAAAGGGGTGGAAAATGCAATTGTCTCTGCAGCTCTAAATTTTTTTCTACGGTTTTGCATCCTATTGAAATCAAACGGGTGGGAAATTTTTTTTCATTTGCTCTTAAATATAGCTACAAACTTGTTATTTTCCTGTCAAAATATGGATCGTTCTGACAGGGTTTTGCAAGAAATTTTCACAGGTTCACCTGTGATCCCGTGTGCTTGTGCTACAGATCTGGAATGGAGATTTCCTGCTTACTCTGATTTAAGTGCATTAAGTTATTTGAGTTCTGCTTTCACCTTCAGGTTGATACAGTTTCTTCCCATAAATTTGCTAACTGGTCCATGGCCAGCCACTTCCCCTTCACTAAAAACTGAGTCACATCATTACTTTAACTTTAAAAAGAAAATTATCTTACATTTCTATCCTGTCTTCATTGTTTGGTGATCCTGATGCTTCTCCCCCTGTTCTATTCTTATTCATATGACTGAAAAACCTTTTGGTACAACTTGTAATAGTCTTTGTATGGTCTAACTTGAATAGCTCATTTTTTCCTTACTTTTTTTTCCTTGCATATCTTTCTTTGATAGCTCTTCCTTTTGACCTTTTTTTCAATCCTTGTAGATTGTCGAACTATTTCTAACCTCTCTTTGTAAGTGATTGCTGGGAAGAAGTAAAGGACTTGACAACCTTTTTTTTTTCCTTACTTGAAATATAAAATCCTGATAGCTTTAACACCATGGGCTTGAAGAACTTCCAGGCCTCTTCCACATTCAAATTCCCAGTCTCCTCAGTCACAGGTTTTTAAGCTAAATTTCTTAACTTAACAAAATTCACACTTCTTAAATAAAATCTGTTACAAGTGTTTGCAGGTTATTTTTAATTTAAACTGAAGTACATTTTGATTGCTTAACCTGCAGTATTTTCTTGGACTCCCTCATGCACAGAGGTGGTGAACTCCTAGTGCTGTCAGTGGGTGTTGTCCGCAAGGAGCAGCTGCAATGGACATGTTTATTTGGATTTTTTTCCATAATGACATAAAAAAAGCATGAGCCCAAAATATTTTACAAAGCTTCAGTGTGCAAAACTGTAGTAGGGTTCCTCTATGTAGTTACAAAATACAGACTTAGGTCATTGTTCTTCAGTATAAATAACTTTCTCCAAGAGGAAGAACTTTTTCATAGGAAAGGAATTAAGCTGGCTTTAAAAATTCCACCAGTACAGGCAGATGAGAGTAAAATATATTGGTGACTGTATTTGCCACAAATTTTTGTCTTGACACTTAAAGTGAATGTTGTGGTGCCAGGCAGAAGGAACAGTGAGCAGGATCTCTCCTCCTGCACACAGCATTAACAGTCTCTCATCACTGTTTCAGAACATGCACACAGAGCTTTGGAAGAAGCCAGTCTCTGAGTAGTTGTACCAAGGAGTAATTCAGTCACAAGTTTTACTTCTATGCTTACTAATAAAACATAGTAGTTCCTTGCCATGTTGGATGCATTTATCATGCCAAAGTAGCTCCAAGGGTATTCTGGCTTTAAGGTGACTTTAGGAATTTGGTCTCTGTTGATTGAAGTGCGTGAAAGGAAGAAGTTTAAAATATCCAAAGCTTCAGTTACATTGGGTGATGTAAAGAAGCCTCAGTAATACAGCAGATTTCCAAGCTGGTTGTCTCGGTGTGTGCTGGTTACATTTATCTAATCAAAAAGGGTTTTCTATGTGATGTGTATATTTTGAGAATAACTTGAAGGATTCTTACCTAGATGTTCACCTCTAGTGTTATTTATACATTTTGGTTTTAGTGGAATGGGAAGGTAATCTGTGATTTCAGTTTGTTTCCCTATGTAGAACGTTCTGCTTCGTGAATTCTTTTATTTTAAGATTCTGTGAGGCTGCTACTTACCACAAAGCAGATAATATGTATGAGTCTCAAAGGCTGTATGAGTCTCTCGCTTTCTAGGTTGAATCTCAGCATGTCCACAGAGAACTGTTAATCACGGTGACAGCCCAACTTCCAGGGGCAAGCTGACATTTGAGGTTATTAAGTCAGAAAACGATTGGGATAAGTTTAATGGTGGGTAAACAAATATCTAACAAATGGAAGTTTCAAGATTTAATTTAAAAATATATTTTAAGTGGCTGCCAGTAAGCCTGCCAGAAGCATGTGAGGCGTTTCTAAAATAGAAAATGTGACGGCTCGTGGAATAGTGCATGATCAGTCATGTCATTCAAAATTACCTGTCAGCTGCAGGCAGGCAGGGTTTTCTTTTCCTTGTGGGTTTTTTTCCCCCTCCCTGTACAGTTATAAGTCGGAGGATGAATGCTGCTTCTTCGTCATCTGTGTCAGCAGAAGCTTACGGGGAGGTAACCTGAAGTACGACTTTAATATACTGGGTTAGAACAAATTAAACCTTGGGACAGATCACAGCAAGTGATCATCCTGAAATGGCAGATGGGGCACTGGACTTGGTGGAACAGTCACATAAAGTTACAGAGTGAGTCACGGGCAAAGCTAGAAGGAGTCAGGATTCTTAGGGATTAGTTGAGGGTTTAATCAGTAGTTTCCACTGCTCAGGAATGGCTGTTGGCAGTTTAATCTGGTACCAGGTACATGCATTCCCACTCATTTTACTTGCTCTGAGACAACATTTCTTTGTTATGCTGTAACTTTTGAAGGAGAATTGAAATGAAATGATGGTCTCTTTATTGCAAAGAAGAAGAACCTGCTGCAACCCTTTCCTTTCTCCCCTACTATGAACTGGTTAATGATAGTTTTGTTATTTTACCAAAGTTTTTGTTAACTACCACTGATTTTAGTATCCTTACATGTACTTAACATGATGATGCACTTCTGTCTCTCTGCAGAAACCACATTTCTGTCTTAGAGCTCACTTTCCAAAGACATGTACCATGATTCCCAGTTGTACATTCCTACTCTGTGTCCTAACGGAAGGGAAAAGAGTGTCAAGCATGACTGGCTCTCTGTTTTCTTGAAACTTGCTATTTATTTCAGGAACCAAACTGACCGTGATACTAAACTAATATTTCTTTTTGGCAATAGGTCATAGCAAATGACAGAAGCCCACTGGTGGGTAAAGTCCACTGGGAGAAAATGGTGAAGAAAGTCTCAAGATTCGGCATACGTACTGGCACTTTTAACTGTTCCAGTGACCCCAGGTATATCCTTAAAGGATTATCTAAATCCCAAGAATATCTTAAGGCTCAGCTGTGTTCTGGCAGCAGGGCTTGCTGTGTTGTAAAAGTAGCTGTGACAGAAGGTGGCTTTATTCATGTTTTTATCTCTCCTAAAGTCTGCTCAGAATGCTCCATTACATTATTTATCAGCTCTGCAGCTTCCTAAAGCGTCGTATGGGAAATGCATGATTAGACTGTGGAGAGCATAATATAGCAGTGGAGAGAAATGAACAGAAGCGTTTGGCCTTCCAGTCCAGGCATTCAGGGACAGGAACTGTGCTTGCTTAGGACAAAGCCGAATATATCAGTTTTAGAGTCGTTATATCACCATCTGGAAGGGGGAAGCACAGGTTAGCATGAACCTTGCATACAGTGCCTGCCTCCTAGAATTACTGACAATCCTGTTCCCTGACAAATGTATGTTTATATATAAACTGGCACACACCCTTGGACAACACACAGTGTGCTGTGCAAGAGTCACTGTGTTTGCATATGATTTCGAACAAGGAAGAAGAGCAGAGCCAAAGAAGCTATTAATAATTCTCTGCTGCTGTAAAAAGAGGCGCTTTTTTAACATTTTGTTGGAGGCGTTTGCTTTACATGACAGGAGACTTTGTCTAGAATTCCAGTGGCATGTATGGATACGCACATCTTATACAGCTTAAGTCCTAAATGTTTACAGAAATCTCAATGTTAATCATAAGAGGAAATTCTTAGGCTTTGTAGTGCTTATGCAAAATAATCTTGTATAATCAAAACTGGTATTTGAAAATCTTAAAAATTTGGCAGTGTTTCTCTTTGCATAGCTCCTAAGTAGCCTTAATATTCTGATCAAATACTGTGTTTTAAGTTATTCTCTTTTTTTTAATACAAGAAATGTTTTGTCAAGTAAACCCTTGTGAATAGCTTTCATCAGGTTGCAGCTGAAATTCAGAAGAATACTGCATGCTGCAGTAATCAGGATACCTTTATTAGTAGGGTAATATCTTATGACTCCTTCTAAAAATGCTGCATTCAGATTCCTGGGAAGGAGAGTTGTAATTGTCTAAATACATGTTCATGGACCAAAACCAGAGAGGATGTAAGTGAGATGGCTGGTGAATGAGGCTGATGATCCCCAATGTGCAGGGTTCTCAGAGACAGTTTGTGTGCCTCTTGGCTCTGTCATATTTTGATTGTTGAAGCTTGCCAGATATTTCCTTAAAGGAGGACTAGAAAATTTGGTGTAGTGATATTGGTAGGAAAGATGCATGAGAGAAGGGATCTTGTGAGTCATCAGATTCATCTCAGAGTTACTGGGCTCTGGACCATGACTCAGGGTTCAGCCATGAAGAGCCTCTTCTTTTAGGTATGGATTTGGGGTCCATCCCATCTGCCTGCCAGACAGTGTGGATTATTTTTTTAGCCCAAATCATCCAGCAGCATGTGTCTGCTTCCCGCTCTGCTGGTTTTGTGGCCAGCTCTCTCACCTCACTCCTTAGCCTGTTTGCATCCTGCCAAAATGGTCCCAGTAGGAAGTGGCACTTGTCAGCTTCATTAAAGCAACTGTGAACAGACCAGTGTCTGCTCAACTTCACCCCATGGCTGCTTAGCAAAACCAGGATGGAAGGAAGCACTAGGAAAGCTGTGGGATATTGAGTTACACTGGAGTGGTTTTCTTCTTGGCTGGAAAGCCAAGGAAAAGTAGCTTCTAATACTAAAGCTTTAAAGTAAAGAGTCAGCTTGTGTATTATTCAAATCCAGTTACAAAGCATGAATGGCTCCATGGCCTTGTTTTCTTTAATGACCCGTGAAAATTAACACTATTTCTCTTCCTGTTTTATGAACACATAATCTCTTTACAATATTCCTGTAAGATATAAACGTACGGTAAGAATAAATATGCTTTGCCAGAGAATATTGGGTGTCCTTATTTCCTGTTATTATATTGTAAGGGTTCCCAGGTGCTCAGCATGTCTCATTTTTGGGCTTAGAACAGAAATGTAAGGACTCAGTTCTAGGGTTACGAAACTCTGTAATATAACCTACTGTTTTCTTTGCAGATACTGCAAGAGAAGGGGTTGGCTGAAATCCACCCTCATTATGTCGGTTCCACAAACCAGTACCTCCAAGGGAAAAGTCATGCTTAAGGAATACAGCGGGCGCAAGATTGAAGTGGAGCACATTTTCAAATGGATCACAGCCCACGCTGCCTCTCGGATCAAAACCATCTACAACTCGGAACATCTGAAAGAAGAATGGAACAAAAGTGACCAGTACCGAGTGAAAATATACCTGTTTGCCAACCTCGACCAGCCTCCGGCATTCTTCTCTGCACTAAGTGTAAAGTTTACTGGAAGAGTAGAGTTTATTTTTGTGAACATGGAAAACTGGGACAATAAAAGTTACATGGCAGAAATCGGTATCTACAAGACACCATCGTACATACTTAGGACTCCTGAGGGAATTTACAGGTATGGAAATAACACTGGTGAATTTATATCACTGCGTGCCATGGATTCCTTTTTGCGCTCATTGCAACCAGAAGTTAACGATTTATTTGTTTTAAGTTTAGTTTTGGTTAATCTGATGGCTTGGATGGACCTGTTTATTACACAAGGCGCCACTATAAAGCGTTTTGTGGTTCTTATAAGCACTTTAGGGACGTACAATTCACTATTAATTATTTCCTGGCTACCAGTGTTAGGGTTTTTGCAACTACCCTACTTAGACAGCTTTTATGAGTACAGTTTAAAACTCTTCAGGTACTCTAACACAACTACTTTGGCTTCTTGGGTGAGGGCTGATTGGATGTTCTACTCTTCGCATCCAGCCCTCTTCCTCAGCACGTACCTTGGCCATGGTTTACTAATTGATTACTTTGAGAAGAAGCGAAGACGCAATAACAACACGGATGAAGTAAATGCTAATAATCTGGAGTGGCTGTCGAGTCTGTGGGACTGGTACACCAGCTACCTGTTTCATCCCATTGCTTCTTTTCAACACTTCCCTTTTGACTCAGATTGGGATGAAGACCCAGATTTGTTCTTGGAGCGGTTGGCCTTCCCAGATCTCTGGCTTCACCCTCTGATACCAACTGATTATATAAAAAACTTACCCATGTGGAGGTTTCAATGCCTTGGCGCCCATTCTGATGAGGAAATGCTGGAAACCTTTCCAGACAGCGAAAGTGACTCTGACAGTGAAAACAAAGAGGTCTTCAGTAGCGACAGAGAAGTCTCGGAGGACGATGAGCTGAGCACGTTTCACAGGTGCAGCGAAGGAGAGCATCGGTGCGGCATCGAGACCTGTTCGTGTGCCAGTCAATGCTGTCACCACGAGCCATGGGAACGCAAAGCCAGGTCGTATGGCTCGTACAGCTCCGCAGGTGACATGGAGCCAGACTGGTCTGCCTGGCCCTCCGACATGTTGCACTGTACGGAATGTGTGGTGTGTCTAGAAAATTTTGCAAAGGGCTGCCTGCTGATGGGCTTGCCGTGCGGCCACGTGTTCCACCAGAATTGCATCGTGATGTGGCTGGCGGGCGGGCGACACTGCTGCCCCGTCTGCAGGTGGGCGTCCTACAAAAAAAAGCAGCCATACGTACACCCGCAGCCTTTGTTGAGTGAGCCCCCGTCTTAGCTGTGTGCCCATGTCCTTTGTAAGCTTTCAGGATATTACTGCTTGCCTTTTAAATGTTAGTCACTTAAAAGATTACGTGGTTTGAAGTTTTAGTTTAAATGTTAGTGCAGTGAACTAAAATATACATGATGCTAACGTTAACGACAGAATCATTTGGTTGCCTTGTATGTTGAACTGAATGCAAACTTACCGTACAATAACTTGTTCTCTTCAACATCTGGAAACTTGATGCTGTTTTTGTAAGCACAAAAATCAAGCCTACAAGAGAAGCGTATTCCAGCAAACGTTTACAAGTTAGGATGTGGGTGAAATTGAAATTCTAATCGGAGACAATTGCTTAATTTAAGTGTTTCTTATTTTAGAGTCTGTTCTGCACATCTTTGTTGAATAATGTATGTTGTAAGACAGTACCATTTAAAAAGAAATCGGTGAAATAAATTATTTTAAAAGGAGATTTGTAATGTTAATTGTTTTGATAAGTATTTTTTGTGTATGGTTACGGATGTCTTGCTGGCCTGATTTATCTGTGAAGACAATAAAAATATAACACAACTTCTGTGACTAATAAATAATCTCCTAGGGATGCAGGAATTCAGTGCTCCAAGCCACTGGCCAAGGAGAAGGCAGTGGTGTTTCACTGGGAATTAATTCCTTCATAAGTCTGCTGTGTTGATGTGCTTCTCTGCTTGATCAGTGGTTTTCCAGTTGATTACAAGCTGCTTTTCCAGATGGAGACCCTCTTCTACCAGCTGTCTCTCCAGCACCCTCATCTGCAGACATCTAGGAAGACTTTAGGGTAGCTCCCTCTACAGCCTCAAAGTAAACTTGTGAAGGAGCAGAATATTGTCATGCAGTGACAAAAGTGGTTCATAAAGGTAAAAGTTGCCAGCTTCCAACTGTGCTGGTATTCTGAAGTGATTTCTGGTTTCTTTGATAGTTCTTTGGTGCCATAAAGAATTGAATCTATTGTTTTCTTTATATTTCAGTATGAAACTCTGATTTTGGTTGTACCTTTCAGAAATCATCTGGCTGAAAATAGAGAGGAACTGTTGATGGGAAAGAAAAAGATGATGGGGAGGGAAGAGCAGGAGATGATATGAGTAGAGGAAAAGGCTAAACTAGAAAGATTTTTTCAACTGTCTTGTTTCATTTCTTTCCTAAATCTTGTCTGTGTGATATGAAAGGAGGATAATGACATAAAGATGATAATAGGAAATACAAACACAGCTCCCTGTTGTAGTAACAACCCATCTCCCTCTGTCTTTATAGATTTGGGAGGCTGGTGCTCACGGAGCTGCTGGCATTGTTTCATCTGTCCAGGATACCTGGGCATGCTCTTTTTTATGAACAAATGTTTCACGGGTCTGTCACCAGGTGTGTTCCCAAGAGGATATTCATGTAATTAGCAGAAGAGCTGTTTTTAATTTACTGAGTCCTTTTTCCTCTCTCATTTCCTTTTTCCCCTAGCAGTACTGAAGCAGAGAGGTACAAGGGGCACAATATCAGCAACTCTCCCGTGGTCCAGAAAGTAATTTTTGTTCCAGTTGAGACCTGCCAGTACATGCCCTGTCTTTGTCATTACAGCCTCGGCAGAGCAGTGGAGAGGCATAATGAGGGCAAAGATCATTTCTGCTTCCAATTTGTGCAGCAGCGTGGTGTATGTGCTTGTCATGAGTAGCTGAAATCCACATTGTTTCAGGACTGTTTTGAAACCTGCACTGAACAGAGGCCAAGGGAAAGGAGAAGTTTTGTGAGTATAAGTAAGGCTGTAGCTGAGGTGCTGACACAAGTGAGGTGCTGTATCACAGCCCGCTGCAGCCTTTCGCTGGTACCTCGGCAATTTGCCAAACGCTGTGAGTGCTAAGCTGGAGCAATGCTGTGTCCTTGGAGCACTGAGTGCTTGTGGAGCGCTGCTCTGCTGCTGAAGGCTGCCCTCCTCACCCTCACACACAGCCCCAGCAGCTCTGCCTCTGTGCCCTGGCTCAGCCTTGTTTGCAAACCTTTGTGCGCACCTGTTTCAGCTGAAGACTTGTTTTAATGGCCTCAGTTGCTCCACTCATCCAGTTCTTTTGATGGATGACCCAAACTGCTGTTTAATTAGCAGGAGAACCACTGAGGGCACATCCATAGGAGCAGGTAATTATGACCAGTAGGTAGCTGTGGCGGAAGGTTTGGTCCCCTCGTGTCTGGGTTATATAAATTGTTGTGGTGCAGTTCCCAGCAACGCATCTGTTACAGAATCTTGAGCAGCTGGCATAGTGTATTGGGAGTCCCAGCGGGACAGAAAAAGCAGTTGGATGTGTTTATTTTATGAAATGCTCATGTCAGTAGCAGCAGAAGCATCCAAGCAACATTGTTTTCTACCGAGTGCAGGATCTCAGACAGCCCTTCCCTGACGCGTTGGCAGTTGAACATCCGGAGAACGGAGCAAAGGAGCAAAGACTGTGCCTGTAACAGGGTCAGCAGTTTCGCTGCTCACATGTTTTGCCTCGCAGGGCTGGCTTGTGCTAGTACTTGTGAAGTGTCTTAACTGAGATGCTAAACATTCCTAAAGTGGTGTTTTGTTCTGTGATGTCTCGTGCCTGGAAGCTGGAGACCAATTGTAAACAGAAAATGTCAAACCACTGAGGTGAGGGTATTAACTTATTTGTTAGGTTGAATAAAGGCGATGGATGTTTTGTGCTGCTGTTACAAAGGATGAATTTAAATCATCTCTGAAGCTCTTTGCCGCTCTCGATTTCATCAATTATTGTTTTATTAACACTGGCTTTCCCACTGCTGGTGCTCAGTCCAAAACGAGAGCTCTCCTTTCCAAAGCTTGTTTAGATCTTTGTTCTGCTTTAGATTTTGGAGGAAAAGCTGACAAAAAGTGAAACTGTACATTTTTGTAACTGTCATTAAAATGTCTGTCTCCAGTAATTAAGTAATGAGGGTAAGCAGAATTGTAAGGTATTAAGAGTTAGATTAAGTTAATAGCACCTTTTTTCTTCCTAAGCTTTTGCACTCTGTGCATCACTGATTTATTTCTAGCGCTCACAGTCTCAGATTGCGCACCGGGGTGTGAAGAGATGGAATGACTCGCTGGAGCTCCAGCGGAGCGGCTCCAAGCTGTCCCTTCATTTCAGCCAGGTGACCCTGCGGAGAGGAGGGTGAAGATGAGCCCGGCCTGGCTGGTGGGCTTTCTCCGAAAGACCCCCGGCAGCTGGGGGCGAGGCGGGCACCGGCTTGTACGAGCTTTGCCCTCGGGTGTCCTGCGAGCCGTCCCAGGGGAAAGAGCGGAGTGGGAGTCAGCGCTTGCACTAGCAGGTCATCGAGGTGCTGGAGTTCCAGAGAAGGGAGCGGAGCTGGGGAAGGGTCTGGAGCCCAGGGGTGATGAGGAGCAGCTGAGGGAGCTGGAGATGGCTCAGCCTGGAGAAAAGGAATCTCAGGGGGGACCTTATTGCTCTCTACAACTCCCTGACAGGAGGGTGCAGCCAGGTGGGGGTCAGGCTCTGCTCCCAGGAAACCAGCGACAGGACGAGAGGACGGAGTCTTAAGCTGGACCAGTGGAGGTTGCACTTTAGGACGAATTTCTTCACAGAAAGGGTGCTTGGACATTGGAATGGGCTGCTCAGGGCGATAGTGGAGTTAGCAAACCCCGGAGGTGTTTTAAGGAAAGACTGGACGTGGCACTCAGTGCCATGGTGGTGTTCGGTCATGGTTGCACTCGATAACCTCAGAAGTCTTTTCCAACCTAACTGACCGTGTGACTGGCTTACAAACACGCTCAGTGTGAGGGGCCCAGCGCTCCCACCGCCACCAGCGCCCGCCCCGCCCCGCTCCCCTCAGAGCGTTCCCGCCCCTGCAGCGCGAGGCGGGGCCGTGCGCAGCGCCGTGTGCACCGGCACGTGACGGGCGGGACGCAGCGGGGCCGGGGCGAGGGGCGGGGCGAGGGGCGGGGCGAGGCGTTCGGGGACCGCCCCCAAGCGGAGGAGGCGGGGTCTGCGGTGCCGGTGGCGCAGGCGCAGTGCGGTCTCCGCACGGCCCGGCTGAGGGGAACCCGGAAGTGCCGGGCGGTGCGGCCGCCATGGGGCTGTTCGGGAAGACCCCCGAGAAGCCACCCAAGGAGCTGGTGAGGGACCGGAGCCGCCGAGGCGGGGCCGGGGGGTGGCGGGGGCCGGGAGCTTTCGGGAGAAGTGGCGGCGGGGCCGTGTGACGTTGCTATGGCGTCGGGCGGGGATTGCGGGGGGGCCGGGCTCGCCCTGGCCCTGGCCCTGGCCCTGGCCCTGGCCCTGGCCCTGGCCCTGGCCCTGGCCCTGGCCCTAACCCTAGCCTTAGCCCTAGCCCTAACTCTAGCCTTAGCCCTAGCCCTAACCCTAGCCTTAGCCCTAGCCCTAGCCCTGGCTACACCCGGCCCGGGACCGGGCGGGTGGAGACTTCACAGCACCGTCCAATATCTGAAGGGGCCTACAGGGAAGCCAGAGAGGGGCTCTTTGTCAGGAAGTGTAGTGGCGGGACAAGGGGGGGATGGGTGCAAATTGATAGAGGAGAAGTTTAGGATAGGTACTAAGAAGAAATTTTTCCCTGTGAGGGCGGTGAGACACTGGAACATGTTGCCCGGAGAAGCTGTGGCTGCCTCAACCCTGGAAGTGTTCAAGGCCAGGTTGGATAAGGCCTCGAGCAACCTGGGATAGCAGAAGGTGTCCCTGCCCATGGCAGAGGAGGTTGGAACTGTATGTTCTTTAAGGTCCCTTCCAACCCCTTATTATTCTATGATTCTAGCTCCTCTTGCAGACATAGCCTTAAAATTAGGAAATAGTAGCTGAAATATTGGGACTTGGAGGGGGAAGGTGAGTCTGTAGACAAACTGTGTTTCTATGAACAGCTTCCTGATGTCACAGTGAAATGAAATAATTAAGACACTGGTGGATTTCACTTTTGCCTTTCATAAGTAGCTACTACTGTGTTAGTGAAAAAAATCTGCTATTTGGTGAGAGGAAGATCAAAAACATTAGGGGTACTGGAAAAGCAGCAGGAAGAAGGATGACAGCACAAGTTGAAGGCTTAGACAAGCTGCAGTGTCACAGATGTTCCCTGGTCCTTTGTAGCAGCTGAGTCCCAGGGGAGCAGGTTATGGTTTTTGCTTGTCGGGTGAGAGAATCAGATGAGGAATGTACCTTTGGGAGTGTCCTTTCCTTTCCTCCTCTGCCTGTGGCTGAGCACTGTGTGGGCTGGGTCAGTCTCCTGTGTTCCTGAGTGTGGTACAGGAGACCACAGGGAGAGCTGGGGTTGGGACTGCTGCTCTCAGGGGTGGGGTAACACATCAGACAAATGTGTAACCCACACATGTGGTCGTGCTGCACCAAGGAGTTCTTGCCTCATGTCCGAGGGCTGCTCTTTTGCCTTCCCTGACTGATGAACTTGTCACGTTTTCCAGTAGCACAGTGTCTGTTGGTCATCTTGGAGCTCTTGGAGGATGGTGCCATCCACCTTGAACCTTCTTTTTGGTGGTGCACAGCAACAGGACAAGGAGCAAGGGCCATGAACTAAACCACAGTAACTTCCACCTCTACTTGAGGAAGAACTTTTACGCTGAGGGTGGCAGAGCCCTGGAACAGCTGCCCAGGGAGGTTGTGGAGTCTTCCTCTCTGGAGACATTCTAAACACACCTGGACACATTCCTGTGCCACCTGCTCTGGGTGACCCTGCCTTGGCAGGGGGTTTGGACTGGATGATCTCCAGAGATCCCTTCCTAACCCTGTTAGAGTCTGTGGTTCTTTGCAGAAAACCCTGCCCAGGCTTTATGGAACAGGTGTAGGGAGAGGTGACGTGAGTCCTCTTGCTGTCATGAGCACTCCCTTGGGGTGCAGGCTGGCTTGGTTACTTCACAGACCATAACAGTGATACTGAGAAACCCATTAATAGTAAAAAATTCCTTTCCACCTGTACCTAACTGCAGCTTTAGAAGGAAGAAGTAATTCCTAGCTGATGGGGATATTCCTAGCTGATAGTAACTCCTAGCACTGCTTATCTTGTGCCTGCCAGCAGCTGTGCACAAGATACAGTCCCTGAGCAGGGCTGGAGGGAGCCATGTAAGCACTGCAAAACGTGGATAATGATGGGGAGAGGTTGAGATTTTGTGATGGCAGTGTTTTGCCCTCGGTTCATTTGTCTGCCCACTCTGTTGATGTGAGATAATTTATTTATGATCAGTACAAGGCAAACATCTTCAGTCCTTTTGAAGAGCTGGTGATGCATTTCAGCCTGTCTGAAGCTGGAGATTTATTATACTTTTAATGCCATGTCTGGATCGTTTGAACTTAAAAAGTGGGTTTTCCTCCAGTGTACTCTGAGTTGTCTCTTTTCAGCTGAGTGCTTTGCTGGCTGACTCTAGTGTGATGCAGTTCTGTGAGAGTGATGGTTTTGTTTAAATCAGGAGTGGAAGCAGAACAGCTTCATCAGCGTGGAGTTGTGCTCAGGGTAATTATCTTTGCTCAGCTGGACCACATACTCCTGTTCGCAGCACTGCTGCCTTGTGCCATGGTTTGTATCCATGTCCCTGTGTCCTGTGTGAGATAGGCAGTGTGGCTTCTTTGCAGCTCAAAAAATTGCTGTCTCATGTAGCTGGGAGCATGGAGTAGCCCGGATGAGAGTCAGTGGGATTTCCTCCTCCTCTTACACAAAACAGGAGATGAGTTGTGAACACCAGGGAAGGCGTAAGCACCCAGCTCTGCCTTTAAGACAGTCGTGTCAAGCAGCTGATTCCTGGCAGTGCTAGGGATGAGCTGTGAAAGAGTTTTCGGCTGTCAGAGTTAGCAGGGATTGATGACAGCACACAACCAGTCTTGATTTAATGATGTCTTTGTGCTGGGTTGTGCATCCCAGAGACAGAAGCTGCAAATCCTGCTGTGGTTCATTTGACAGTTGCTGATTGTGCTTGTACATGAAGGCTTTTTGTGTGTTGGTTTGTTCTAGAATACAAGTTGTAGAGCAAATTGCTGGTAGGTGTTACATCTGAGACAGGACAGTTGGCCAGCCAGAGCTCTGTCATGTTTTATTTCAGTCTCCTCCCCCTGCTTTTTTTCCCTCTCGTGTAGCCCATACTCAAAAAAAGGACCTTCTTAGCTTTCTGTCAGGGTGAGGAATGACTCTCCAGGACAATATTCCCCCTTCTCTGAAGAACAAGAGGGGAGGCTGCAGTCAGTCCTGCAAGGGTTTGGGGGTTTTTTCCCTGTAAAACCAGGATTTAACTAAACCTGTTAGAAACTTCTGCACCTATGCAGGGCTTTGGTTTGTTTGTGGGGGGTTTTAAGCTGATTTTTTGCTTGGGCACCTCAAATGGTGGCTGTTGTCTGCAGTCAAAACGTGGTCTTGTTCCCCATGACCAAGAGAAAGTCTTTTGAGGCTGGTAAAAGTCTAAATCTGTTGCTCTGCTGGGCTTGTGCACTGAAGAGAACTTGCTTTACAAATTTTCAGTGCACAAGTTCTCTTCACTCTGTTTCCCTAGAGGGGTGGTCAGGGCAAGTGGAGCTCCCCACTTCCTGGGTGAGCCAGACAGACGATCTGGAACAGAGAGATTTTGGCAAGTGCCAGGAGGGAGCTGTTGAAGGAGTGGCTGTGTTTGAACCCCACCAGAGGCAGGGGAAGGGAAGCTGGAGGGCAGAGGGACCTGAGCAAATGGGAGGAACATAGCAGGAACCTCATGATGTTGAGCAATGCAAGATTGTGCAGGTGAGACAACCATCCCTACATGCAGGGATGTGCAGCCTGGGGCTGGCTGGGCACCAGCTCTGCAGGAAAGGATCTGGTTTCCATGGGTAATAAACATGAGTTAGTTCCCAGTGCACCTTTGCAGCAATGGGGCTGTGTTAGGAAGCTGTAGTCACAGTGTTAAGTGTTCAGTCACTGTGCTACTCAGCATTAAAGAGGCCACATCTGCAGAACAGTGTCTCAGTGTGGGCACCCAGTTCAGGAGGGATCTCAGCAAACTGGGGAAGTGTGGCAGAGGTGGAGGATGGTGGAGGGCCATCAGGATGGTGCAGGAGGAGTGGCTTAGGGAACTGGGCTCATTTTGGCTTGAAGAAGAGAAGGTGAAGGAGCAAGGGTCTAAAGCCTCTCACTGTCTCTGATGGGGTTGTAGTCAAGTCAGAGACAGGTACTTTTGAGGTGTCTCCAGTGACAGGAGAGGCACTACAGCCACAGCTGGCCAGAGGAGAGTTTTGAATTGTACATGGAAGGCCAGGTTGGATGGAGCTCTGAGCAATCTGGTTTAGTGGAAGGTGGCCCCGCCAAGAGCAACGTGTTGGAAATAGATGGTCTTTAAGGTCCCTTCCAACCCAAACCATTCCAGGATTCTATGAGAAAAGGTCTTCACTACAGGAGTAATTTAAGTGCAGTTGCTCAGAGTGGCTGTGAAGTCTCTGCTCTCAAACAGTATCACAACTCAGTGGATGAGGCCCTGAACAACCTGTCTGAAGTCTGAACTTGATCCTGCTTTGAGTAGGGGTTGGCTTGGAGACCTCCTGGGGATCCTCCTGACTGAAATGGGCAGTAGCATTCTTGGTGCTTGGTCATCCTGTGCCGAAGTCTGTCTCTTCTGCTGAAATCCCCTGTGGCAAGTTCCCTCTGTACAGTGACATGGCTGTGATGTGGGAATTTAGCCAGGCAGTGAGCGTCTGACTCAAAAATCACATCATGGAATCATTGAAGAGTTTTGTTTGGAAGGGATCTATAAAGGTCCTCCTTAACTGCTTGTCTGAACATTAAGAGCAGTGCAGTAACTGGTGATATCTCTGCAATGTTTTGGAGTTTTATTATTTGAATAATGAAGTATTTTAACATCACTCATAACTTAAAGCTTGTTCATTTTGAAGTGCTGCTTTTGATACTGGGTGTTTAAGTTACATGCAAGTATAAAAGCATAGTTTTAAAGTTGGAATTTCAAGTAACTCTCTCTTTCTCTTTTTAAGGTCAATGAATGGTCCTTGAAGATAAGGAAAGAAATGAGAGTGATTGACAGACAGATCAGAGGTTTGTACTTGTGTCTCATTTTTTGTTTTTACTCTCCCTGTCTGCCTTCAAGGTTTTTTTGCTTTAATTGAGGCAGGCTGTGAAATTTAATAACCTAGGGTAGTCTATCACATTTGGAATAAAGGAAGATGAATGTGATCCTGGGGCCAGACTTGCTCTGTGTTACAAAATGATGTCGCTGTGAAGTTATCCAAGTAAAATTTTCAAAAGAACATGAATATTTCATGCTCCCAGTAAGACATAATGCTCTTAAATCCCTTTGGATAACATGTATTAGACTTATTATCCAGAATTTCACACACATTGATTTAATGAGTAGTATCAGTGTAGTATATAATTCCACATGTAGAAAGTTCCACTAGTATGTACTGGTGTGAAAGTGCACAACCCAAGCAAAAGTAGCTTGCTGTCAGCTTGGGAAAATTACAAACAGAAGAGAGGAAGGGAAAAAAAGAAGTATTACAAATTTTTCTCAGCGAGTGGGTGTTTTGCTATTAAATGATGAGCATTACACTGCTGAATGTGTCTTGAAAAGCAGAGGAGTTGCTTCTTATTGCACTGCTGTTAGTTTAGAATGTGTTCTGCCTGCATTCCCTGAGCCTGAAAATAGGTTTGAGTCTAGGTTTTGTTCTCCCCTTCTTTGTCTTCTACCCTGTCCCTGGGATTTGTCCATGGGATGTGCTGGCGAAGGATATTTTGTGTCAGCATCTGGTTACCAGGCACATGCCTGTTTTGAGTGACTCCTAGAGCAGTGCCTCCCCTCTTCCCCGTTCCTCAGCCCTGTGCCTCTGGAGTACCTGGCAGGGTTTGTGTCTTCTCCCTCCTGCAGACTTATATGAGTTGGTTGGAGAAGGTTGCTCGTGCAGTACAAAGTCTATCCTTGTCTCTGATATGAGGAGCAGAGTTTATGTCTTTCCCAGGAAAACTGATGTACAGGGACGTGAATTCTTTTGCTTTCTCCAGGGCACTTTGTGTGGCTGTATCAGGCACAGAGGAACTGCAACTCTGATCTTACTAGCAAAATATGTTTTAGAGGTTGCTCTTCCACAGGAGCAAAATACCCACGTGTTCACCACTGATGTGTCTTGAAATTTCAGGTTTCTCTTAACTTTTTACATGCTGTAATACTTTTAATGGCCTACACAGATACTAGGTTACGTGGTAATGTGATATTTTGATATGGATGCAAATCTAATTATTTTAGCAGGTCTAAACGTGTCTGTATTTCAGAGTCCTACATTCAAAGAAATACAGTTCAGCACTAACCCCCAACCATCTGCTATTCTGATAATTCCCCTTAAAATAAACTACAGAATATCTTTGTGCCAGGATTTCACATCTTACCAAGTGTCACCTATGGAAGTACCTGGTTCTGCTGGACACTTCCCAGGCTAGCAGGCTGCTCCTGAAGGATGACAGCCAAGTGCCACTGAAGGTTTTCTCAAAAATGACCTGCTGAAGTTGGATTCTGCCGTGCTTTATCCTTTCACCTGAGCCTTACACAGGAAATCCCTGCAATCTTTAAGGATGCTAAGCTGGAACCTGCCTTGGATTCCTTGGGGAAGGCTGTGCTAGATGTGTTTGGACAAGGCAACACTAGATCCACCTGAGATAAACCGAGTGGGCTTGGATCCCTGGAACACTTGGCTCGCCCAGTCAGCGCCGTTACTAAAATAGCAACACAGTTTGAAACCATCTGTTGTTGGACTCTCACTGCTGTAGTGATTTCTCTTTGGGGTCGGTTGTTTTTCAGGGCTTGGAAGGTTTGGAGAAATGAAAGGAGTTCTTGTTAGTTCAGAATTGAATTTTTTGAGTTGATAGAGTTGGAGTAATACAGTAACTTTGTGTTTTGCTGAGCTTGCAAGTCCTTCTCACATGAACTTGGGCTGCTTCATGCCTCTTGTGCTTGATAGTGCTGCAGAGAGACTGGGGAAGTGATTTGCTCCCTTGAGGAGTGTAGCTGGCACTGACCTGCAGAGATGGAGTTGACTGTTCTTGCATACTTGTGCCACTGATCTCATACTCAGCAGTTGGTCATGCCAGTGAAAGCATTCACTTGAGTACAGGCTGCCCTACTCTAGCCTGGGTGTAGTAACACAGTGCTCATGGTTGTTCTCAGCCTGACAAAGTGAATGTTGTAATTCCTCAGTACTGCTGGAGTTCTGGTTTTTTCTGTTTCCTGCTGGAGCACTTCAGTTCTTTTTTACCTGCTCTGATATGCTGGGACTCGGCTCAGTCCCGTGTCTGAAACACAAATGTCTTCACGTCTGTGGTGTTTCTGAAAATAATAGTGGGGAAGCAGCAAGGGTATGTTTTTCTGATTATGATCCTACAGGTTTCTGCCAGTCCTTTAAGGTAAAGACCCCAGTGAATGATAGTGAGAGAATAACTGGTATTGAGTACAGGATTCATTAACTCCCACCTGAGAAGCTGTGTTGAAGTCTCCAAGATGGCCTGTGCCAGAAAGTGTGTGTTGATGCCTTTGTTCTTATAAAAGGGCAACTTCTTATTCTTCCAATGTGTAACTTCATCTAGCATAAATTGAGAAGACTCAAAACTAAATTTGAACAGAGGCTTTCCTTGAAATAATTATTCTTGTGGTTGTTTCAATCAACTCTTTGCAGGGAGGTGAGGCTAATCCTTATTATCTGAATTCTTTATTTACTTTAGGATAATTTTTCTTGCAGACTCTTAGATCCACATTTCATCAGTGGCTAATGTATTGCTGAGTCTGGGAAAGGAAAGAAGTTGATATTGCTCCTGCTTATTCTTGCATTTTTTGCTCTGGGCTTTTTGGAGTACCTGGCTCCTGCTGTTCACAGCCAGTGTTACCTGGCAGGGCAGAACTGTGAACAGTCATGTCATATTTGCTGGAGAAACCAATGGTATTTAAGGAGGCCTATTTCATATTTAATAGTTCAGATCCAACCAGCTCTTTGATGCTCATACTTAGTTCAGTATTCCTGCTTCAGCACACTCTTAAAAAACAGCTGTTGAACAAAGCTGGATGCCAGGAGAGTTTGAATAGGATGTTTTAAGTTAGATGTATATTTTGTATATATATATTTATATGAGGCCAGTTTAATAGTCAGGAAGTTATTTTGAAGTTGTAAGTCAAATCATCCTCTCAGAGTGCTTTGTTCTTATGAGACCTTTTTTGCTTCATAAGCTCTTAGTCAGCTCAGCATCATGGACATTCTCAGACAGTCCTTTAGAGTACTCTTGACTGCAAAGGAAATTACAGAGCTGGATGTTCAGTAATGAGAATTTTCCTATTAAGATTTAGCTGAATTAATTAGCTGACATGCAAATCAGCCTAGAACAAGGTCTTTGAGTAACAGGGAATCTGAAATCAAGCAGAAACAATTCTTTGCATTGGAAACACACCCCAACAAATAACTGATTTCTGTTTCGTATTCTTAGGAGTTCATCACACTTTGCTGTGTTTTTCTGTACTCCAGATATCCAGAGGGAAGAGGAGAAGGTGAAGAGGTCAATAAAGGATGCTGCCAAAAAGAATCAGAGAGATGTGTGTGTGATCTTGGCGAAGGAGCTGATCCGCTCTCGGAGGGCCGTAAGCAAACTCTATGCATCCAAAGCTCACATGAACTCTGTTCTCATGGGGATGAAGAACCAGCTCGGTAAGAACAAATTCTGAGCCCAAGCACAGTGACTGCTCTGACAGTAGAGGTGAGGCCTGAGGTTTCCTTGTCCAGAACCCAAGTCAAATGCAGGCAGAGCTTGAACGTGGAAGTAGCTGTGCTCTTGTGAAAGGCAGCTGATTCCAGTGGGCTTCAGGAACCTGGGAAGATCCTCCCATAGCAAGCCCAGAGCAGTGACACTGCTGCAGTTCTATCCCCTAATCCCAGCACGTGCACCCACAGTCTCAGAGTGGAGCCTTTGCCACCATCCCATAAACACACACAGCTTTCACGGACACATGAACAGCTCCATCCTGCTCTTCCTCTTCAGCTGACGAGGACTGAGGCCCACTAGTAGAACACACATGTACACAATAGATGGGTTGTTCCAGGAGCTGCTCTCAGATGCTCTGTCCCAGCTGACCAGGTATGCAGTACCTGGCCCCAGATCTGCTCTGCCTGAGCTGCTGGTACCTGGTCCTGCAGGCCCCTGAGGTTTGTGTGTTCCCTGATCCACTTTGGTCCTTCCCCAGCCTTTGGTCATTGCCCTAAAATTCAGTCATGTTCCTGCTATCCCCTTAGAAGATCCATCATAAGTTTTCCCTCTGTCCAAACATGCTCTTTTCCCTTACATCCCTGTAGGCAATAACCCCCCTCAGTCTGCAGGATGTTCTGAGGCTGTTTCCCCACTGCTCTGTCTGGATGGATGTCCCACTCTGGGCTCTGAAGTAGTCAGGGTGCTCCCAGTTTTAGTTTCTTGGGGTTCCTGCCCCTCATTGTTCCCTGCATCCTTGCTGGTTCCCTGTTTCCTCTGGCAGCTGCTCAGCAGATGATCTAACACCTCTCCTCAGAGCCTGAGGGTTGCAGTGATGTGAGAATCACATGCTCTGAAACTGAACTCACACCAATTTGGAGCACGTTCTTAGTGTGCATTCCTAAACAGTTTGAAAGCATTCCTGGTATCCCTGTATCCTTGTGGAGCCTGTGTCACTGATTTTGACAGGATCTGTCACAGGAGTAGAATTCCCTTCATCTTGTAGATGGTTGTTTCTCTAGGGAGAGTCTGGGGGCATTTACCAATACCTACATGGGGGTGGGGGAGCAGTGTTTGATTTTCTTGGTGTGGATGAATCCTTTTTCCCTTGGCTTAACACCCATGTTCTGTAAACCCTCCTTGGTCCTTTGTGTTCCTCCAGAAGCAGCATATTTCCGTCATTCCTTATCCACGTCAGAAATCTATTGTAATAGACTTCTGCAGTGTTTTCCATAGCTGGAAACATTCCAGCCTGTAACAAGCAGAGCAGAAAGCTTTAAAGACAGGAGAAGACTTGGTGGAGGTCAACATGCTGCTGAAATGTCAAAGCATTTCCCCCACCCCAGCATAATCCAAGTAGGTTTTAACACTGGGTGAATGACAAATCAGGACTCACATTGTGAACTTTAATTGTAATTTTGTGCTGGTTCAAATGTGGCTCCCCATGCATCTCAGGAAAGGGAAGAAGGACCATCCTTGCAGCTTGAGGTGTCCCTTAGAAGGAGAAACTCAAAACAACCTCCTTCTTATTACCACTGCCAGCATCTTCATCTTCCTGGGAATGTTCTGATACACTTAGATAGGAAATATGAAGGAATCTAGAATTCAGTCTGGGGTCTGTAGTAACCTGAGAAATGACCACTCGAGGCAAGGTTTCTGTTAGTTTGTTACAAGTGTAAGGCTCTTAAATTATTAAAATGAAAAATAATATGTGCTGTACCTTCATTTTGCTTCGTTAAGGAGTGACCATTTTATATACAAACAGGTAAGTTCTCCATGTCCAGGAAGCTGCAAAGTTAGATGGCAGAGTTCAAAAAACTTCACAGTACCCTTAATTACTGCTTTTTGATCTTGCTATATCGATACATATGAGGAGAGCTTATAAGTTACATTATGAGACTAGCTTCTGGAAAGAGTATTGTTAAATTCAGTTTAAACAGGCTTATTTTCAGTTTATCTGCTTCAGTATTAAAGTTATAGCTTGCTCTTTGCTGTGAAGCTATTGCAGCAGAACTTGTGCCAGGGTTAGTTTCCAGTACCCGGTGTCAGGCAGGAGATCCCTTGGTTTCAGCACTCACTGCAGCTCTGCTGCTGAAACCCTCAGCAACACCTCTGGCTGCCAAGGGGCTGGGCAGGAGCAACCCAGGCCTCTCTCTCCCTGTCTCTAATGACCTGGGTGCAGGTGGCTGAAACCTCTCTGCAGACCACCTGGGTTGCTCATTGTATAGGACTTTGTATAGCTTTGCTATAAATGTGTTTTCTCCAATGTGGGTATAAGTTGGGCTTTCCCAGGAATTTAGTTAGGAATGAAGAAGTGCAATGCCCATTTCTTTTTTAAATTGAATTGCCTAAATGTAAACAAATTTCCATGTAGGGAGGATATAATTTCTCTGCTTTCAGCAGTGCGTGGATTGTTCAAACTGTTCTGTGCCTCTCCTTCACAGCTGTCCTCAGAGTAGCAGGTTCATTGCAGAAGAGCACAGAAGTCATGAAAGCTATGCAAAATCTAGTAAAAATCCCAGAAATCCAAGCAACGATGAGGGACTTGTCCAAAGAGATGATGAAGGTAAGATCTGGCATGTGAACCAGACCTGGGTGAACACGATGTGGTTGTCACTGAGCTATGCAATTGCTTGGGTGGCCCCTTTGTCACAGGGCTTGTGTGAGCTCAGGACATTCTGTGACTCTGTGGCCAGTCTGATACTGGTGACACAAAGAGTTTTAAATCTAACAGCAAAAAGGCGTTAGACAAACATTCCTAATAACAAGTTTGAGTCAAAATTGGGAATATACTGGGAATTTATTCGCCATAGACATGTTCAAAGAAACAACAATTTTCAGGCATTTATATACACTATTACATCCAAGGGGTTTTTTTTTGACACTCCCAAAATTTTGCCCAATTTATTGCATCATGGTAGAGGTGTTTTGTTTCTTTTAATTCCTACCAGAACATCTCATTTGTCTTTCTTTAATGGATGACCCAAGTTTTATCCAGCTAAACAGTGCCTTATTAAATTTGCTGTCCTGGTTAGACAATTACTATTGATTAAGTCTTTTGGGGTGTACAAGCCTATGAAATGGCTCCCTTACTGCACTTGCAGTGTGTTAATCAAATTTTCTGGGGTGTATGGGCCTTTGACTCCTTAACTCTCTCAAGATACCATTCTTGTTCTATGACATCTAATTAATCTCTAGTTATATAATAACCATTAAACAATTCTTTATTGAATTTTGTTCTTCAACTATTAAGTTCTCTAAGGGGTATGAGTCCACGGAGTTCCTTTCTGCAGGTGCAGTGAGGTAATTTCTCAGGGTTTTCTACTGACACTCAGCCAACACAGATCTAAATCAAAACCAGCCGAAGTAACACAATTGAACATTCCTTAACTAATTAAACATGGTTCATTACAAAATTTTGAAAGAATCACAAAACTCCTGGCTAATTGAGATAAAACTCACTATCACTGGGTTTGAAGCATCTCACTCAGTGTCTCCATGTGGTGGGAGTGCTCTGATTTGAAAGTGTACTAAGTCTCTGTTATGACTATTACATTTTCAACTACCAGAGTTGTTTTGCTTTTTCCCTTCTTACCACTCTAGCCTGTTTAGTTCAAATAAGTTTATTTCTAAATAATTTTACCATTGTGCACCAGAATGGTTTGGCCATATCTCGGTTGCAGGGCCTGCAAAGGAATGTTTTCAAATGCAGATAGAAAAAAACCCAAGCTGTGTCAAAGCGCAATTTTACAGTGTGCTACACAATTCATGCTGCGTGACTGAAATTTACACTTGTATTTCACATGCTTGGAGCAGGCTGGGTTCTGGGTTTAGACGTGCAACAATAATAAATAACCACGGAATCATAGACTGGTTTGGGTTGGAAAGGATCTTAAAGATCAGGTAATTCCAGCCCCCCCTGCCATGGACAGGGACACCTTCCACTAGACCAGTTTGCTCAGAGCCCCATTCAACCTGGCCTGGAACACTTCCAGGGATGGGGCATCCACAGGTTCTCTGGGGAACCTGTTCCAGTGCCTCACCACCGTCACAGGGAAGAATTCCTTCATATCTAATCTAAATCTCTCCTCTTTTAGTTTAAATAACTTAAGGTTTTCAAAGTGAGAGCACGTGACTTTAATCCTCAGTTTTCTTCCTGCTTTTCCAGTGCACCAGTTACAGAGATGTGTGCTTACACTGAAGGCAGTTGTGTTGGCCACCCTCCTGCAACAGCCTTGATCAGGAAAGCTGGAGCAGGAGCAGGGGCTTGTTCCATGCCTGGATAGGCATAACCTCATCTCCCAAGCAGGAACTGTGTCCTCTTACTCTGCTGTTTGCAAGGGCATCACATGCTGCCTTGTTGTTTTCTGCTAGGCTGGAATTATAGAAGAAATGCTGGAGGACACCTTTGAAGGCCTGGAGGATCAGGAGGAGATGGAAGAGGAAGCTGAGGCGGAAATTGACAAAATCCTTTTTGAAATTACAGCTGGTGAGTTTGTGGGTGCTGCTGAGAGCCGAGTTCCTGCCCTGTTCAATAAGATGCAGCAACTGACATCTTCATCTATTCTGACTGAACTGCACTCTCCCAGTGGCATCTCTTCCTTTGGTGATGGGCAGAGAGCTCTGACAAACTGGTTTCTCAGGGAATACTGGCTGAGAAGGCCAGTGGGGCTCAGCAGAGCAGAACTAATATCCATCAGCTGCTGTCTGTGCAGTTATGTAATTGAGGCTCTAACAGATCTGTGTTTGGCTGTGTAGTGAATCCTCTTAACAAGGTGAAACTTGTATGATTGACTAGGTACTGTTATTAATGAAGCCAAGAAATAAACTCAGCTGCACTGCCTTGAGTCATAGGCTGTGTTGTGAGTCCTGGCACTAACATGCTGTGTCTTGTTTGGGGGAAAAAACCCAAAACAAACACAAAAACCCTCTTAAAACCAAAACCACAACTTCTGCCTTCCAGCTCACCCAAGTAAGGATCTACTGGTTCAGTTATTTGACTTGGAGAATGCTTAGAATGCTCCTTTCACCTGGATTGCTTGTGATGTGGTGTGACAAAAACAATACCAGGGCTGCATTCAGCTGTACCACACTGAAAGTGCAGCTCCCACCCTGCTAGCACCTTGTGCTCGGTGCCTGGCACATTGCCCTCTCCTTTCTCACATCCTACTTTGCTTTTTCCATCCTGTTTCCTGGCTGGAGCAGCTCCCCTCCTCCCCGGGCAGGCAGTGGGAGCTCCCAGGCAAGCAGCAGGGCTTGAAGGGAGCCAGGAGCCTCCTCCCAGGAGGGAAGGAGTACAGAGGCTCAGAGGGGCTGGCAGGTCAGTGCTACTGGGCAGCCAACAGCCCTGGGCTGGCCCTGTCACAGCTCAGGGGTGTGACCTCCATGAGAAGGGACTGGTTGGGTTATTTTAGATGTCCCTGAAAGCCACTAATTATTAAATGAAGATCTAACACACACTAACGAGCCTGTTTGTTGTTGCAGGGGCCTTGGGTAAAGCACCCAGTAAAGTGACAGATGCTCTGCCAGAGCCTGAGCCCATGGGAGCAGCCGCTGCTGCTGTGGATGAGGAGGAGGACATCGAAGCGATGCAGTCACGGTTGGCCACCCTGCGGAGCTAGGGGCAGGATGGATGTGTACAGTTGGCTTTATTTTATTCTGTCCTACCTTCAAAATGCAAAACTTTAATGTATTCTCACTTATGTAATATATATATTTTTTTATTCTTCCTGAGGTTTTTATTCTCCAAGAAACTACTGTAATATACTTCTTGGGGAGTGCAGTCTCTTCCAGTTTTCTGTTCAGCCCACGTTTCCTGTGGTGACATGGCAAGGGTGGTGTAATGTTATGTATTTTTAGATATAAAGTCCTGAAATATATTTTCATCTTCAAGCAGCATTTCTCCCTAACAGGCACTTTGGTTTAGTCTGCTACCAAAAACCTCCACCACTGTCAGATCTGTGTTTTCCTGACTCACTACAAATTTTATTAAAGCTGCTTCTAACAGTCACTGCCATGCACCAGTTTAGTTTGCATCACTTTGGCCTCTCTCACAAATAATGCCCACCTCTAACACCTCCCTTTTGGTTTTGTAACACTTTTCTTCAGCACATTTAGGGCCTTCACTGCATAGTTAAAAGTTTTCAGTCAGTTCCAGCCAGGGCCGTGGCACAGTGAGGGCAGCTCAGTTGGCAGCAGTGGCAGGGGGGCCCTGATTATTCACCAGGCTGTTGGCAAAGTTTCCCCAGACCCTGTGGCCATGCCAAGGCCTCTCTGCTACTCAAATAGCACGTTGCAGGGTCAAAGGAGAGCTGTGTCTCCTCCCAAGGAAAAACTTCAAGCAAAACAGATGTCATGGCTCACAAAAGGAGTTTGCAAACCAAAAAATTCTGACCCAAACCTGTCACTGCCTCCCAGGCAAAGGCCAGAGCTCTTAAGTTCAAGGAGGACTTACCAAAAGCAAGCTAAGTCTCTAAATAATTGTATCCCAACAGCAAGGGTAGAAAACCACACGAGGCACAGAGATAGCTGGCTGGAGTCCAGCACCTCCCATTTTCAGCCATAAAAGCTTGGAGGGGCCAAGCACTGTTCACCTTTGTGCTGGGGGAGGCAAAGTAGCCCCAAGTGCTTCAGGGCTGTGCAATTCAGGTGTTCCATCTCCACCCCAAATGCAACACAAAAACAGGCAAGAGGGACAATTTTGTTCTTGTGGTCTTAAAAAATCCAGAAAGGACAGATCAGAAACAAAAGCAGCTGTGGAGTGGGTGAGAGCTGCAATAAAACCAGATTGAACAACAGCACACAGGTAAGAGCTTGAAATCCAGCTTCAACAATGAGTCTTTTCAGATGTGTGTGGACACAGGGTGTGTAGGATCAGTGTGACTCAGCTCCCTGGGAGGTACCTGTACTCCAGCTGGCTCCAAAGAAAGCAATTAACCCACTTTATGGCATCTACTTCAACTTGATAGTTCAAGGGAGAATGTTCAGGTAAGTGGTGTTTTTAAGCATACTTGACAAGTTCAAGCACAAAATACCAAATCAAGCCAGCTGAAGGGACTAGAACAAGTTATTTACTGTCAAGAGGTGTCGCAAGTGAAGATGGAGGAGAACTCTCACTGAACCCAGTGAAGGGCTGCTCTGTAGGCAAACTTTCTCTAAGCCCCCTTCACCCTTACAAGAGACTCCTGGCTCCTTGCACAGCACTGGAGCCTGTCCCCACTCCTGAGGGAACAAGCAAAGGAAGTTTCTCTGAAGAACCCCCTTGTCCCCCAAGAGAGACTCAACAGTTAATGCTGATCACAACCAGCAGGTGAACTACTACAGGGATGGGAATTTGCAGAGTTCAATTTGTTGCATAAGCTCAGAAAAGCGAACTTGGCTACCAAGGAGGTGTCCTCTCCTGCCTGGCTGTTCCCAACAGCCATCCTGCAACTTTCAAGGGCTGGGAAGGAACTGAAATGCTAATTTTATCTCAGGGTTATCTCATCAAATGAGAGATTCACTTTTCCACTCATGACCTCTCTTCCTGTTTTAAGTTTTACAATGTTATCAGTCTTTCTCCAAATAACCCTGAGTTGAGTGAGTACCATTTCAGACTGAAGCTGCAAAGCTCATGTGATACAGACCACAGGAGCAGCAGTCAGTCAGCTAAGTCATGCTTGGGTTAACCAAAAATAACTATAAACCAGCCTGCTGCTAAATTCCATACCCTAAGCTTTCAAATACTGCTTTTTAAGGTATGAACAGTTTATGATACACAGTTTTCTTTTGCATTTCAAAGCACTGCAGCAAATTAATTACATTTTAAATAGTCAATTGAAAAAGACAGTCAAGGAACAGTATCTGAAATAGAAGAATTTTTATGTAACCATTCAGTGTTAAAAACAAGAGAATCAAACATCAGTTCAAATTAAAGAGCAGTTTCGAACAGAAGACATTTGATTAAAAGTTTCTTTTAACATTTAGAAATTTAAATACATTTACCTAAAGATGGTTAACTCCCATCTCTATGTTACTATACAATAGCTTAAAGCTACTTTTAAATGCTAGTTCTATGTTAATGTGAAATTCCAGAACTGCATTCTTAACTTTTTATGTAAATTGGTTATTAAACTGAGTGATTCCATACTTCCTCCCACCCCAAAATAAATTTTAAAAATTGAAGCTTTACAATGCCTTGAATAATATTTTTCAAACGAGTAATTTGGAATAGTTCCCAACAGTTCTATAGGAGGTATTTTGTACAGTTTGGAGAGCAACTCCATATAAAGTTCTATTGCAACTGAGCATTCACAGTATGCCACAGTCCATACATATTACTACATATACATATCAGGTTTGTAAACATTGGAAGAATACACAGAACATAGTACCACGATCCTCTGGTACTGCTGAAAGGAAGATGAGGTAACATTCATATAATCTCAAAGTCCACAGAGGTCCTGACTGAGTAGGTAGAACAGCTGCCAACGCTTCTGTTTCATAGTGTGTGGTTAAGGCGCTCTACGTCACGGTCTGCTAAGGCTGGATTCGTTAGCTCTCAGTATCCCAACTGCATCTTTAACAGCATGGTATATGACATTCTTCACCTGCAGGAGCAAAGGAAAAGGTGCTTGGTTTTACAAGCAAACAGCAGAGATCCTTTTTCAGCTTTCCTGCTTCCTTCCCCTTACCCTGTGCAGGTCAGTTCAGACACGCTCATCTGCCTGACCTTCATGTAAATCACAAACTTGGGAAAACAAGGTTCACATTCTAACAGGAGATAAAGTGAACCCTGTATCCTGAGGAGAGCATTGCTCAGCTGGCAGGGAAACAAAAGAAATGGCAGAATATTTCAAGAGAAGCTTCAGAGGGCTTTCTCCAAACTACTAAAAAACTCTAAGAGTTCAAATACTATTGAAATTCCAAGATCATTAACACTGATCTGAACACGAAAGCAACTTGGGTTGCATGGCTACAGCCTTCACGTTGGTGAGGGGTTGTCTGTTGCGTTTTGGTGGGGTTTTTTTATAGGGTCAAGAGCATTGGGAAGTTACCTGCAATTTATCTTCATGGTTCGTATGCGTATGTGACAGATATCTAAATTCCTGAGTGAGCCAGAAGCAGTGTTTGACATGCTCTGGGGATACAAAGTCTTCTGCAACTTTAATACAACTGTACAAATTATGAACCTAGAGAGAAGAAACAAGCATTAGCCACGTGCTCAAAGGGCTGCCCAAGCAGTCAGGCCATTCCATGTCCCTGGTGCTTGCCTGGTGTGGAGCTCCTGCTGGGATGAAAACTACATCTCCTAGAAACTGTACAATAGCCCAGCCTTGAACTCCGTACTCCTGATGAAGGCGTTTCCTCAGCGATCGGTCCAGGTACCAACTCTGATCATGAATGGGATCGTGATCTACAGGGTTTTCTTGGCCTTGTTCTTCTGCAACCTGGAAAGTCGCAAGACAACAGGTATTTTAACAAACCAGTCTGACTGGACAGTCAAGTTGTATCTGTGGTATTCCATACAAACCTGTGCCAGAGGGACTTGCACCATGTGTTCAAGTAGGAGAGTTACACAATGAAAGTCTGGATCTTTACCCAGACCTCTATCAAGGTTTCAATGTTTCTCAGGTCCCACTGGCTTCACAGACACATTTCAAGTGTGGGTATGGAAAATGCAAGTAATCCTAACTGACAGTGGCAAGGAACAGAAGGGTGAAGCAACTCATGTTCCCATTGGGAACCACTGTTGTACATGGAACCAGTGTTCTGACACTACTAAAGCTGGAGAGGGACTACAGGGGCATGAAGTGACAGGACAAGGGGCAATGGCTTTAAACTGAAGGAAAGTAGGTTTAGATTAGAAGAAGAAATTAGGAAGAAATTCTTTGCTGTGAGGGCAGTGCAGCCCTGGCACAGGTTGCCCAGCGAAGCTGCAGCTGCCCCATCCTTGGAAGTGTTCCAGGCCAGGTTGGCTGGGGGCTCTCAGCACCTGGTCTAGGGGAAGGTGTCCCTGCCCATGGCAGGGGCATTGGAATGAGATGGTCTTGAAGCTCCCTTCCAACCCCAACGATTCTGAGATTCTGACTCTACAACTGGAAGACACTACCAAGTGTGGAATTCAGCAGGTGCCTGCCTTGAGGCCACAATCAGTGTACGCTCACTGACCCAGAGGATGCAAACCAGATTATCAGGAGAAACAAGACTGGGAGGCACAACAAGCACTTCAGGACAGAAATTGGAGGACTGTGGAGAGAGAATTTCTGCAAGAAGTCCCAGCTTGCTGCAGCAGCCATTTACACCCAGGACTGCAGCCCAAAAACTCATTTGGGAGGCAATAAACAGCTTGGTTCTATTCCACTAAAAGCTGCTGAAAGCCCCACATCTGCCAGCAAGTGTGAAACAAGGGACTTAGGTGTGAGACACATATGTCAAGACTCCAAGTGCTAATGCTTATCAAACCCAGGAGTATGTTTTATCAACTGTAAGATTTGTTCTTTGTTAACAATAAGTCTGCTGCAGCCTCTCCCAGCTTCCACCACGACAGCCATCAGCCTAACAAGCCCAACAGTTGTTCAGATCATCCCATTTATCCTTTTAAATACCAGCATAGTGGCTCTTTCCACTTTTAGGGCACCAAAGAAGTTTCACAATTTAGACCACAAAGAACTCTAGACTATCTGAGGTAAATTTAAACACTGAAACAAGCCCTTTTGGATGTAGTAGCACATCTCTACTAAACCCCTGCCTCCCATGAAAACGTGACACAAAATACCTCATGCTTTTCCCTTAATTAAGGTATGGGAAAAAAGGTAGTAAGAGGGCGAGAACAAGGAAGAGCTTTATGTACCACGTATTGCTCTGACATTTCCCAAGAACATATCACATTCTTCTAAGAATGATCAAATTAAACTGTGTTTTTCCTTAAATCTAAACCAGCTATTTTCTTGTTCACTATATAACATTACTCATCTATGAGAAGAGTGGGCAGGAGGAGTCTCTACATACAAGGTAACTTGAAGCTTCAACTCTCCACCCTTTTCAGATCCTACAAGATTCATGGCACAGGACAAGTTTTGTCGTGGATACAACTCAAGTATTTGTTTCCAGAGTAACTGGGCTATGAAGGAGAAAAGCCCAAGGATAGAGACTTGCAAAGCTACACAGCCAGAAGATCAGTTTTTAAGACTAACAGCTTACCTTCTTAAGGAATTCCCGGATTTTCTCTGTATCTTTGGCAGCATAAATGTGCCACAGAGCTCCAGGCTTTTCTCGGCTTTCAGTAAAACGCTTAATTGTCAGTTCATCAGAGTCACCATCCTGTATGGTCTTAAGCACTTCTGTGGAGAGTCAACATGAGCAGTTACACTCAAGGACCTGCTCTCCAGCCACAGAAATATCCCCCCAGACACAACAAAGACTTAACCTTCTTCTTGATCAGCCTGGCCTTTGGGGATCCCCACATAAACCATGACATTGGCTGCATCAGACACATCCAAGTGGAGGTTTGTTGTGCCATATTTTCTGTCCTCTGGTGTTATTAAGCCTGGGGGATAAATCAAAGGGGAAAAAAAAAATAGCAGATCCATTGGTAAGACAAGGAAGCGTTACACCACTCTCAGCAGCACTTTCTGAAAAGATTAGAGAGCTTTCACTTCTGCCAACAAATGCTTCCAGAACAGCGATACGCTTTCTATCCAGGACTTTGCTCCATCTTGTGGCTTCCCAAGTGATCTGTTGACAAGCTGGTACAGATCAATGGATCTCTAGCTAGCCCATGTGATACATGAAAGTCATGGTCAAGTCCTGCTAGAAAAGGGTTTCTACAGCCATTCAGAAAAAAGCATTTTTAGAAATAGTCTCTTTTTCACTCTAAACAGCAGCTACTACAGGATTTACTAGCCACAATCTCTTTACTGGCCACAATGCTGCCCAATTTTAAATGTCTTTTGAGTGACAGCAGATGAACCAGTCATGGAAAAAAAATGCTCAAGGAGAGATTAAAAGCTAAATGATACAGCCCAAAAAGGAGAATAACAAAAGCAATACAGCCAAAAGCAGCAAAACAACAAACACATGTTGCCAGCTACAGGAAAGAGAGGCTGTGGAGCAAGTTGACTGGAAGATTGGGAATAACTACTATTGGCTTGAAACCACCTGGACAAAAAGATATTTAATAAAATAAATCATATAATGCTCTGGACATCATCGATATCTATAGGTGAGCCAAAGTGGGGTTTTCTGATCCATTGGATTAATCAAATTGTCTACCACAGCAAGGATTCACATAATCTACCATAAATTTAAATAAAAACATGGTCAATGTGACCTTTAGACTGAAAAATTCCTTACCATATGCATTGTACATCTTGGGGCCCAAATCTGGTCGCACAAAATAGTTGGGGAGTCGAGAGGCAAGGTTGAGCTTGCCACCTCTCCTGGTGTATTCTGGCAATGGGATGTTTTTCATCAAATCATCAAACCTAAAGTAATGCAGCAAAATTTAACATTAGGTACTGATGAAAACAAAAGCAGGCTAAACCAGACTGCAATAAAAGCTCTCTCCAGTCAAGGAAGTGTATTCCTTCCCTCAGTGGGTTTGCTGGACACCGTGAAAAGGAACTAAACAAACAAGGCACAGAAATACAGCAGATATACAAATTTAAGTGCTCTGGAGTAATGCTATTTCCTTGTGTAATCATCTCAAGGAACAGCAAACAGGTTAAGTCCAAACACTCTGTAAAAATAAACTTCAACTGAACTTTGGATTTCAAAAATGATCCAGGCTTCTAGCAGCAGTTTTAGGTGCTCACTTTACTTGGCAACAAATACAATGAACCACATAAAAAATTATCATGAAACTTGTGCAGGATTTCCATTTTTATATCAGGCATCTGAGAAACAGAACAGTTCACATGTCACCAACTGCTGCCCAAAGCTGAGGCAGGTATGAAAACATGAGAGTATTATTCCTGCAATCGATTATTTTGGGGGTGTACCACACAAACAACAAACAGTTCCTCTGGAAATTCATACCGAGAGGGCATCATATCTCTGAAGTCTTCTCCTGGAGGCCAGTCCTTAAGCTTCAATACCATTGGCTCTCCCTCTTCTGTCCTCAGGCGACCTAATTAGAAATATTAACAAGTTTTCATTTTTAATAGTTGTACAACTCAGAATCCAAAGAACCAAGATAAAGAAATCCTTATCTCAGTTTAAAATCATGTTCATTCAACAACTATTCACGCAGAACTAAAGACATACAAGTTCATCTGTCACCAGAGCAGTGTATCACTGTCATGACAAACATGTCACAACAGGAGATGTCAGACAGACAAGCAGCCTTTACTGCTTCCCTGCCCAAACACTACCTACGATTTAGCTCACAAACCGGTTTTTGAATAAGGCCAAAAGTAACTGATGAAGCCAAACCTCTTCAAAGATCAAGTAACAGAAAAGAAAGGTGTGAGTCTTCCACCTCCCACTCTTCTTGCCCTAAGTACCAAATTCCCTAAGCTTACAACTAATTTAAACAGCAAAACACATGCTCAGATAAGGATGTGTAATAAAGTAGAAATCCAGATTCAATGGCAAGTATTAGTTCTCCTGGAAAAACTCAAGCTTGCCTCCTCTACACCTATTTTTATACAAAATAACTTCAGTTCCTCAGGACCAAGAAATACCTTCAAGTTGAAGCAGCAGAACCCATTTAACCTGTGAGCACCACCCCTACAAGTGCTCTTCTGTTTCACTCAACTGGGGGGAAAATAAAAAAAGCTGTCAGGTGAACCGACTTGCTAGGAAGATCCCAAACTTCCTCAGAATGCTTCCCCAAAAGACTAAAGGCAGCCAAGCATACTCCTGAAGGAGAGTACTTCATGAGAATGACAGTTTCTATCCAGTCCGCAATCCTACAAGTATAAATGTCTGCAATGTATCTTCACCAAACCGTCCAAGGTGAAGAGAAAGCCTGGAATATCTTTTACACTGCTTATGGATCACAAATCTGTGCTAGGGCAGAGTTATTGCTGCTGAATATTTCACCTACTGGAACAAAGATTCACAGTACTTACTTGAAATATCTTCAAAACCATCCCAGAAATCCCCTACAGTAGCTCCAGTGATGATTTCATTGGTCCTGCAGTTAACCAGATCTACTTCCTGTTGGCCAAATTCCTTCCTAAAGGACTCTGGTCTCCAGAGGTCTGCATTTAACTTGTGATGCACTCCTGACACCATTACAGGCTGGAAAGCAGAAGAATATATTCTGAACAGTTATTAAACACCAAAAATTCTAACTACAGCAGGGTAGTACATAAAATACATTGGGCATTTGAATGCAGGCATTTTGCAAAGTAAATGCTCAGCCTGTCCTACCAGAATTCTGCCTTACCATTCATCTGAACATTCTTTGTTTCAAACTGAGGCAGCTTTTTTATATAGAGCCATAATTTCAGCACTGTGTTTAGAAGCTGATTTAAACAGTAAAACAGATCCTTAGATAAGGATGTGTAACAGTGCTCATGTCACACATTTGATCAAGGTTTAGTGTTGCTTATCAGTGCTTGTACCTGTGCTTCTATGAAAGGACAAAGCACTTGAACTGCAAATGGAAAAAGCAGGAAAAGGAAGATACCTGTCCCTGCTTCCAGCACTCCCTGAAGACATTCCAATTGCTTTCGTTGTTGGGATCCTGCAGACACAGCAGGCGGTTATCACATAACCAGTAGTGGGGTGTGTCAAAACCCATTATCGTGGGCTTTATGGTCAGTCCTTGAGGTTTCTTAGGCAAGTCTGTAATGGCTCTATTTTGCACCAGGGAAGCAAAAATGTCATCAAGGATTTTGGGTGTACTCTTCAGTCCATTGTCTGTCTGATTAAAAAAAAAGAAAGAACAAAAAATGAGTGCTCTTTTCTGTTGCTTTGTCCTGCAGGCTTTAAAGAAAGTATTTGCCACTTCTAAAATTTTTCACTTGAGATCACAATCATGCAGAGAAAAAAAACCTGCAGAACTTTGCTGTGTAGAAATGCACCATCATTAAATGCCAGTGCCACTTCTGACACTTTGTCTACAGAATTCTGGCACAACAAGTTCTGCTCTGAGTTACATCTCAGCAACACTGCTGAAATCCAGGATATGCAGCAGGGAACAGGACTTGCTTTATATCAAAGAGCAAAAATACAGTTTTAGCAAAGAACTCTCACAGCCAGTACTTTTCCCCACCACTTTCAAGTCACATCTAAGATCAGACAAAGCCCAAAAAAATCTGAAGTGAACCAGTCTGCAAAAATGAGGTATGGGGAAGACATCACAGAAGGTTCTTCCCTCCATCTGTTTATTGGTGCTTCTTTTTTGAGTCTAAAAGACATCCCAATCAATGCACCTGCCAGACTCTAGCCTAAGGAAGTTAATCTGCTTTATCCCTTAGTTCCCCAGTTCCTCACCAAGACCTGCTGACAGTACCACTAAACTACTAATATCAGAGCATTGAGACACAGAAACTGAGTTAGTCCTTCTTCCCAAATAAGGACAGAATTTTACTTACTGTGACAAGTAGGTAAACTGCCTGTGGCAGTTGTTCACAGGTTTAGAACAGAATCTAAGCCTGGTATCAACTCAAACCTGTAGGACAGAATTTTTCCTGTACCTTTCCTGCAGAAGAGTTCAACAGATTCCGCAAGAAGCCCGTGTTGTTGTTGCTCACAGGGGTTAATATTGCACTGTTGAATGTCTGCAGGGCTGCAGCTGGCTTGGCTAAGGTAGGGAGTGTCTGGAGAGGTTTATTTTCATTCTTTGAAATTGGTATGAGAAGTTTCTCTGAAATGAAAACAAGGAAAGCCGTGAGAAGCATATACTTTGGATTTTTTTTTCAAAAAAAGATCCTCCTACATGCATACATGTATGTACATACATGTATAAACATATATATAGATCTCCTCCAAATACATGCAGATAAAATATTTCTTTCACTTAACTTTCTTCAATAAACCAAAGTTTTTAAAATCCCACATTCTAAAAAAAAAACCCACCAAAAAAAAAGAAAAATCAAAACAACCCCCCAACAAACCAACAATAAAAAGCATTCTCAAACTGAATTTTCAAGGATAATTGCCTCAATGGGATTTTAATCCAGTTTTTTGCACAGAATATGCTAACTCTGCCAGGCTTTACTCCAAGCCATTGCCATGGCCAGTTCTGCAGCACAGGCACTGAACACCCATCCCAGCAGGCAGATGACCTCACTCTCAGCAAAAGACATTGCTGGGTCTGACCTATATTCTTCTGACAAAGAGCCACAAAGGGTTTACTCTTCACTGGTTCTGCACATACCTTTGTTTTCTTTATTCACGTTTCCACTTGTTAGGTTTGAAAACCAATTTAATGAAGGAGAAGTATTTACAGAAGCAGCCTGTTTGCTTCCAAGTGCTGACTTTAGAGGAGGATCGTGTGTAGTGACTTGTGGGCTCAGGACAAAACTGTTGTGTTGAAGGCCGGGCCTGTCTCCAGATGCCAAGTGCTGAAAAAGGAAAGCGAGAACTTGATCAGACACAAACACACTCTGCTCAGAAAGGGAAAGCAAGCAGTAACACATCCAAATTCATTCTTCTAGAAGCGAAATGATTTGGCCCTTCAGAACATGTGATCTCCACAAGAGGTCAGCATTGCAGCTCAGGATCAGGAGGCGACAGTTCAGCAGGATTCAGGATCTCCCAACTTCAGGAGCAGCCAGAGTCCATCACCCCTCAAGACAAGCAGAGAGAACCAAGTTTCCCCAGGGGCATTTTCTGGGATTGCTCTGGGAACCAAGAGCAGTTTTAACAGCAGTTCTCACAATTCTAGTGGTAACTGATGCTCAGGCCAGTGCTAAGCTGGAGTTCCAGTTCAGAGGACTAGAACAGATGTGGAGCATTCCTAAATTTTTCTCTTAAGGTGGCAGCAAAAGTGCACTCACCTGCCAGGTCTGAGCTACACCTGCCTGAGTGCAGCACTGGCCTGGCCAGCACAATCCAAGTGTAGGACTGTCCATCTCCTTTGCAGCTGATTTATTGGTCATTTGGAGGTTCTAGGAATAGACTAACCAGAACCACTGCTTTGGCCCGGGATTCCTGTGTGACTGGTGGCGTTTCCTCTCTTCGCTCAATTTTCAGCTAAAACAATTTTCACCTAAAAAATTATTCTGCTCCTTTGTCTCCCTATTGCTACATTCTCTATTTCATCTCTCATTGACTACTGATCGATTCACATAATCATCTTCCAGACTTCTAACACTTGACAATTTTCATCTCTTCTGTTCATTACAAACACCAAAATCAAGTCCAACCTGCTTCTTACACCTAAGGCAACATTTATTTTCAAAATAAGCTTATGCATAAGGTTCAACAAAATTAAAATAATTTAATTCACACCATTTTTTGCAAGGTACTTCCAAACTAAGCTATTAATTTGTGCTATTTTCAACAGCAAAAAAATACTACATCCATTTATAAATATGAATCTTATGAGGTTTCATGTGTTTTGGGTTTTTTTTACGTGCAGAGCAGCAAACCTACCAGATTGCCAGAGAAATCAGTGATTTTCCACACTCCCCTAAATCTCAGTTTTTTTCATGTTTAATTCTTTTATGAATCCCAGTGCTCTTCTGCCTTATAATACACCCAGCATCTAAAAGAATATCTCCAGGACCCTAGGAATAGCCTACACTTCACAACCATTCCCACTCCTCTGTTCTTCATATTCTTCTCTTAAGGGATCTCTCAATCGAATCCCATTTTTTTCTCTGAAAGTCCTCAATGAGCCTTTTTCAAGGACAGGTCACTACTGAGGCCTCAGTGTCAAAGGGACACAATGAGATTTTCCCCAAAACTTGAAGAACTGAACCAGGAAGATGAACAGTGAATACAAATTGTCCCTGTGTGGTGGGGTTATCAGAGGCCACCTTTGTAGGCTGGCAACAAACAACGATATATTAGCAGGGGCTTCAAGAACATGCAATAGACTGACACAAATTTAACTGCACATACATAAAGGCAGCAACAATACCTGTTTTGAATCCTCCTTTAGTGTTGGCTTTGATAGTGCTTTGAACTGCTTATTTGCACAAGGACAATTTGCCTTTATTCCCCATTTTGTTCTGACAGAGTGAACAATGTCACCAACATCATAGAGAGCTGAAGAGAGAGAACCATCAGTGAGCTCACATGTAACCACAACATCCAGCAGTCACTAAGACTTTTTAAGAAATTGTGTGTGAAGATAAACAACGATATGTGAATACAGTTCATCATTAAACAAGTTCTGCTACTTCTTCGTAAAGGTCAAAGATAATAAAATCATATTAAACACATGAGCTATTCCTGCCTTTGGGTAATATATTTTAAGCTTTTATCAACTTTACTACTAAAATCACACCTCACTCAGTACAGTATCAACAACATACAATAGACAGCAAAATCCTACAGAACATTTTTATGCTAATCAAATATTTCCAGTACCTTTTCCAGGAATTATTTGTGTAGGCATTAGATTCTCTGGTTCATGTGCCTGCCCCTTCACACATTTAAACCAGGAAAAAGTATCCGAGTCATCGTCATCTGTAAAACAAAACCATTACATTGTTTTGTTATCGCATCTTTCATCCCGCTCTGGAAAGCCACATATTTTACTATTCTTGATATATCCAACCACAGGTCTACAACATGTCCTTTTGGTTGGGAAGGGTTTTTTTGTCTCATTTAAGGTTATCGCTGACTTCCAAGTTCAACACACAGATTTTATTTCCCCTCTTCCCCCTTTGTTTCAGGTAGCAATAAGCACTCCCACCTTCATGTGAGCTTTTTTTCCTCATCCTGTAGCAATCCACGCACACACCAAAGCCACACTTGGAGCAGACCCAGTGCAGGTTGAAGATTGTGGTGTCACAGACATCGCACATCTCGCGAACGCCACGAACCGCGCGCTTCCAGGCCACCTGTCCTGTGGGCAGCAACCAGACAGCCAAAGTGTTACTTCAAACCAAATTCAGTATCTGAGTGTTAAATACAGTCACTTAAAAACTACGGTGATATGACTCAGACTTGGTTTTGTACTGGAACTCCAAAAAATGCTTTGGCTGTTACCAAACAGTCCAAGCAACCAAGACCACTTTACTTCCTCCTGTGCAACACCAACCTCAGCTCTTAGTCCTGACCTGTGTTTGTCCAAGTTGACAAGCACACTGCTGACATTCTCCTAACTGGAAAACCCACAGCTACTCTAGGAAATAAATTCAGGTACTGCTGTCAAGCTAAGCTTAATGCGGAGCTTGCCCCAACCAGCTTGTCCTCGTTCTCTATTTCAGCAGCACAGTGGGCAAGTAGTTATCTCTCTTCCTTTTGGGAGGTTTTATGTCTTTCTATATCTGACCTTCTCAGAATGGTGAATTTTCTTCTCTGAAGCACTGACTGCTGCTGTTCAGGTTTCCTAAGTACCCACAATATTCCCCTCTCCTCACCCCAAGTCACTTCTTCACTCAAAACATCCCAAACATTGACAGCATCTCGCAAAAAATCACAAGCCCTTTCAGGGCTATATTATTTTTCTGTGAATCTGTGATTATGCAAGAATTATTTTAGCCTGATCTCCATTTCCTTATGTTGCCAGCTAGAAAACTAGACTAGACAAAAAGCACACACCTGCCTCCTCCTACCACCTTCCACACTTGTTAACTTCTCTGAAACTTTCCTGCCCACAATGTTTCTTAATTTTAAAAGCAACTTATGAGAGACCATGTCCTAATGCATGCTAAAAAAAACATACCAGGATCCAAGACATCTGTTGTTCTTATGAATAATGCCCATTGACTATGTATGGAGCAACACTGGAATAGCTTAGCACAATTTGTTCTAAAGTAGGAGGTAAAAATTGTTTGACTACTTGCTTCAGAATTCTTCCAAGAGACACGGGTCTAAATATCACCAGCTCCATTCTTTGTCTTTTAAAAACATACACTATATTTATCACTTTCTAGGTCAACTCTCCAATTTCCACCAAATAGGGTGAAGGTTTTTTGCTATCTTTTGAATGCCATTTCGTATCTTTTCTGAATCTTGTCCCTTTCTACTCCTCCTATGTTTTTTGGTTCCTCTCTGTAGTTTGATCCTGTTTCCTTTTGGCACTTGATGGCCAAGAAACAACATGATCTAACAAGCTGTTCTTCTACACTGGTCAATCTTTTACTACACAGGGATAATTCACTTAAATTTACCATAACTTCAAGCTGTGGTGGCAGAAGAATCTCCCTTTTTCCTGTGCTGACTGAGCACCCTCCCACCAAACTGTTCAAAGAACACCATATATGTAGACTGTAAATTACTTCTTTCCTGCCCAGGGCATTCAAAATAACCTCCATATTAATGAAAGTGAGTTTCCTTGCTCTCACTAGTCAGGGCAATAAAATCAAAGAGGAATTAATGAGATTTTGCTCCTTTCAAGCCAATTCCAGAACTCACACATGCATGTGTTAAATTTTAAGCAGAGGACATTTCTGGTAGTTATGCCAACAGATGCATCCTCCGCTATTAAGAAACATCACACCTCCCCTTTGTTTCATGAATTCCATCCAAAGCTTCACCCTCCTGAAAGTGTTTCAGTATTCCAGTCTATATTTGTCACTGGCTATGGATAATTTGGCTCCAGAGGCTTGAAGATATTGCAGGTCCAGAGAAGAGCAAAGCCTGCAGATTCCAAGAAGCTGAAGGTAAGACTCTGCAGTGAGTATTTCTGGAATATCTCAAGTTTTCCCTCCCCTTTTGAAGCACATTCAAGCCTGTTCAGCTTTTTTACTTCTTTCAGAACAGTGAAGTGACTGCCAAAATGAGATGATCTTTATCTAATATCAACACTCCCCAAGCACGGCAGCCAGTGGCAATCTCCTCAAACTGTGCTGCACCCTGGTCATGCACTTAAAATCCAGAAAACAAACAGTTTTAGAAGTTATTCTACTCTAAGAAGGGATTATGCAAGGTCACAGACTTCCTCATTTCTCTGTTCACATTTGCTACAGAAATACTTTGATGTGGCCAAACCCCTGTGTTTGAGGGTGCCAAGTTTGCCCTGTCTGCACTAATTAACCTCCCCAATCAGTTACCCCATCACCAGCACCTCTCTGGTCTATTCCCAGTAGGGCTGCACACAACCACTTCTAGAAGTGCTACTGGGAACTTGAAGGTGGAGGAAAAATCTTTTACTGACAGACAGCATTAGGTCCATGATACAGTTACAATAAAATAGGACCAAAGCAATCTAACAGACCCTGTGCAAAGTAAAATCTTTATTTCATTTACATGTCAAGAATAGATTTTGTTGTCAGCTACCTGCTGGTTTATTTAATTCTTTTTTTTTTACACTTTGTAACAGGAAAAGTAATTTGATAAATTGAGAAACAACTTCTGACAAAGAAGGATGGAATTACCCTTCCCTTTCCTCCTCCCTGTGAGGGGCAAAGAGTTGTTAACACTAGCTCACAGTGGCTCTTAACCATTCCCTCCCTGAGAATGACATTTCCAAATATATGCCATTTACTTTCACACAGAAGCTTAAAGCTTCACAAAGAGCTGTGAAAACACAGATAATTTCAATGTAAGTTGATCTTACTGTGTGGTTCAATCGTTGACATGACTTCCTTTTCAGATATCACCAGCTGGCAGAAGTGGTCTCCAATGTTGGCGAGGATGTACTTTGCTGTGTCCAGATCTAGACCCACAACATTTTTGGATAAAGGTAGCCACAAACTAATAGCCTCAGGGTCGTACTTATTTGGAGTCAAGAAACCTTCCTCACGCAGTATTCCATGCTTATTAAACTGCAGCCTGATGAAAAAGTGGGAAAAGGAGAAAAAAAACCCTCATCACCTCAAATGCTGTACTGGTTTAAATTCATTCCAATCAGTCAATGCTTGAGTTGCAAATGTGTGTACTGTATGCCAATGAATTAACTCAAAGGTTACAACAGATACGGGTAAACATACTGGTCACTAGTATTAAACATGCACTGCTTGTTTTACAGAAAAAAAAGACTGAAAACATCCAGTTTTTAGTTAGGAAATCTATCTTACAACAAGTATAGTGTTGGGTTTTTTTATTCACACAAAACCAAATCAGGTTTACAATTTTCAAAATGCACTGGCATTAAGGACCACATCTAGAGATGGCAACAGCAATAATTTTATCTAGGACTATGTACAACCCTCAAGAGAAGTTAGAATGCCTTAAATAGAGAATTATTTCAGTAACAATTCATTTGGAAGCAGCTGTCAAAAAACATCAAGCAAAATTTGAGTAAGATATATTCTTGAGTGATTCTGAGTAGGTGGAAAGAGTGAGATCTATATTGTTAGTAGTGTCTTAAATGGAAAATGAAGAGTTCTGCTCAGCAACCTTTTTACTTAACGCTGTAGAGGGAAGTTGACTTCTGATGACAACGTGCTCACTGTAGTGTTAAGTGTGGCAGGAGAACATGTACTGGCAGCTGCTGTCATCAGACAAATGCCATCTTCAGACTGGCAGATTTCACATTCAATAAAAAGGGACAGTTCCATCAGTTTCAAGTTCTAAACCAAAGGTTTCATCTGATTTGAACTGCACTGCAAGTCTGGATTGTTACCCTCAGAGGATGAATTAGCACAGTCTGCTGTTACTCTGGCCTCACACATCAGATAAAAAGATTTGCTATAGTAAAATCTCTAATCTGAGGTTAAATAGCAGATTAGTAGCACATTCGCATTTTTTAAACCTTTAGCAACAAAACTGAATTCTAGTGGGTGCACAGATTAAATGTTTCCATGGCAAGCTTAAATGTCTTCAGCTGAAAGCCCACAGCCACTTACTGCAACTCTTCCACAGCTGTGGGTTCATGGTTAACATTTCATGGATCCAACCACAAAACTTCGGGAAACCAACATGGAATCTACCCTCTCACTACTATCTCCAATTCTACTGAGCTGTAGCACTCAAACTAAACTCATGTTATCCTACTGGCACCCAGCCCAGAACAGCAAAATGAAGAGCTCTAAGTCCTGCCAAAATATTTTCTACTCAAATGAAGCACTTGTATCATTTCTAAGGGCTAAAAAACCATAGGCAGCCACTCATTAGTGGAGTATATTGGTCTTATAGCTAGACACCAACATTGAGAAGCCTTGAAACAGAGACCTACATGAGACCATTCTGGACAAGTAACTGGGGTTTTTTAACCTTTCACATACAAGGAATATCAAGGTGTTTAAAGTATCCAAGTTGTTCTTACCTTCTGAAGTGAAAGAAGCGGCAGAAGACGGTGGAGTCTCTCTGCTCCTTGTTCTTGCGGTAGCTGTCCAAGCGGCATTCCCTGCACTTGTGCAGGTGAGGGGCGATGTTATTGCAGGAGCCATCCTGCACAAACGCTTCTCCACTCTGCTGCAGCTTCTTCACTTTAGCAGCGTCAGATAAAATGGACTTGCGAACAATTACTGCAGGGAAGAGCAGCCAGGATTAGAAAAGCCTCAGTTTTTCACACAGGAAGTGCCAGCAAATGTATTTCAGTGCAAGATCCACGTCAACTTTTCCCGTAAGTTTCACATTACGTTGAAACAAAGTTATGCTAAAAATATTTGCAGTTGGCAGAAACTTCTTTTCCAGTCAGCAGGAACTGTCTCAAGCTGCAGTTCCAGTGGAGTCACACAGTCTGTGGACCCAAGTTTAAGAGCTCCTTCCACTTTTTCACAGAGGAGCATTTTGAAAGAACATCTGCTTTTAAAAAGGAAGTTCTTGAGCCAGAGTTGGAGAGATTAGGCCATGCAGCAACCACATCTCACAAGAAATGAGGACAGAAGTACAACCCAGCCATTTCTCAGTCCCGTTTTCCCCCTTCATGATGCAACAGCTTTCAGCATCTTACTGTAACAGATGCCAAACATTTCCCTTCCTCCTACGCTGCCAGTGAGGCCTTGCAGGGGACACAACAGTGACTGCTTGGCTGGCTATGAATTCATGCTAATTATGGAACAGCACATGGTAATCCAAGACCAAGCAACAGGAGATTAAAAAAAAAAAAACGTGGGTATGTAGGGAGATTCCCAGAATCCTGAACAGTCAGCAACACCACCCGATGCACTGCAGGGCACATGACACCAGGAGTCCAGCTCCTTAAACAACCACAGCCTTTCCCCTTCTGTCCCATGGGAGAACCTGAAGAGCTCACCAAATGGAAAAGAGGAACAAGGTGGGTGGTTTTGGGCATGGGTGGGTTTTAATTTGTGATGGTGGTGGTTGGGATTTTGTTTGTTTTGCTCTCAGGACAGTTTTCAAATAAAAGCCCCTCTTGAACAGGCCTTCATTGAGAACAACACCCACCTCTCACCATGTTTGTAAAATTTAGGACCATTGCTAAAAGGTAATCTCATTATGCCATCAGCATCAGTATTCCAAACAGAACCTTGTTTTTGTAACCTCTTTAGCCATTCTGTTCTTGCATATATTTTGCAACAACTTATTTCTAAACATTAATGACTGGTCCTTTTCCTTTATGAGGAAAGGGCGTTTCTCAACTCTATTGCATTCCCCTCATAAAAAAACCACACAAATTACTCCAATTCCTGATTTACTCACACAATTTAAGCTCCTAATTTTGCATATGTAACAAACAACCTACTTCTAAGTAGCTAGACAGAAACTACAAGGATTTTCAAACGACAGGAAATTTTAGAAACACTTACTATTATCAGTGCAGTTGGCACTTCCAGTCCAAAAGCTTTCACTTTCACTTCTGTCACAAAGAATCTCATTTGAATTTCTTCGAATAAAAAACTCCATGTCTGCAAGCTCATCAATCTTGTTTCCTTTGTGGCTGCTGTGGCTGTTGCAGCTGCTTTGTGATTTAACTCCACACTCATTGAAGGACAGAAGATAAGCATCTGAGGTTGAGGGTCTGCAATCTAAAGTTCGCTGCAGTTCAACAGTGCCACTGCCTCTGGGTATTGCTACGGAAAGGTTGGGATGCTGCAACTGTTTTACAGAAATGCAATCCTTGGGAAAGTTTGTTGTGGCCTTCATAAGAGGTTCATTAGTATTCTTCAGGTTGGTTCCTTTTTCATTAGCTGAATCAATCAACGATGAAGATCTTGAGGTTGTCAAAGAGGTATATTTACCATTTTGAACACTAGGATTTTGTGTTTGTTCTTTAGACATAAACCCCACTTTAGGAAAGGCTGTCAGATCTTCCTTCAATGGTTTAATTCCAGTATTAAGACAGGAAGGATGAGTTTCCGGTAGGCTTCGTCTACATGTGCTGAAACACAACATGCAATAATTAGGGAAAAAAAAGGTGTCAAAGCAGGGCATCAGCTGCTCAGTCTAGTCACACTTAAAGCTTGAAAGGAGAAATTTAGTTATTTAATTATGTGCTTTGAGTTCTGATGTACGAGTATTTTAAATTTTGTGTGAGGCTAAATAGGTTTGTGTTTTTCAGGTGTTTCTTCTGGTTTTGATTTTTTTTAAGAGTTAGAACAATAAAGCTCTACACCCATGTAGGCACACACAAATTTGGGTACTCCTGCTATTCCACTACCTTCCCTCACAATTAAATAGTTGCTTTCTCATTTTCTCCATGCAACTGCTGAATAACCAAATACATTTCATTTGCATGACTGTGGCAAGATTCTCAAGGAACTTCTGACTGGCACCACAAGTCTATCCTGGAGACTGTAAAACCTCTCTCACAAAAAAACCTTTTAAAAATCACATTTTCCACATTCAGCATGTGAGAGAGAGATGAAGCTAGTAGAAAAACCCCTACAGCACTTCAAATTTGAGTTTTCCTGTCACACTATTTCTACCATTACATCCATTTTGTGACAGAACTGGGGGTAACAAAAGTTCAAAGGCACTGGTGTTCAACAGAAATATAATTGAGGACCTGCAGTTGATCTGCAAGAAAGCAGACACCTGCCTGAACATTTTCTGGTTTTCTTGGGTGCAGGGGAGGAATGCATTTGACAAAGTAGGCACCACACCCGTGTATCCATTTACAGATGGGTACAATGAAGCAATGACGTTGGCCTGGGACATTGAAGGGCCACTTCCTCAAAGTTAAGTAAGAACATGGCATTAGGAAGTAACTTATATATCCAGGGCAAGCAGGTTTAACACTTTCCTATGCTGGTATTACAGAAGAATAGTTACTACAGCTCTTAAATGATCTGAGTTTGTTGTGCTAAGAATCAGAATTATTCTTGGAGGTAAAAAGTCTGCATAAACATAAAACTGCTTCCTTACCCCTGAGGAGTTTCTGCACCAAGGTTGGGTGGTGAGTTAGCTGGCAGGGGCAGGCCTGGGTGCCTTTGGTCTTTATTTGCAGGAGTACATCCCAGCAGTGCTTCACCAAGCACAGTTGGTACTGACTGCACATGTCCCTGACTGGGAGAAACCTGCAATGCAGATTTTAACAGTTAGGAAAATTCAGGATAACAAATTATGGCTTTGCAGGGTTCAGCTTGAAAAGAAAAATATATTAATACTCTTCCTACCATGTTTAATAAAATCAAATAAAGACTCAATCAGTTCAAGAGATGGAAAGACTTTAAAATGTCCTCTTAAACCTTATAGGGTCCATGAAAGACTGTTCATGTTAATGCATTTTCCCCCAATTAACAACAAACTTTTTTGGGGGAATTGTATTAAGCAATTGGAAAGGAAGACAGAAAGCTCTGCTCTCTGTAACTGCCAGTGCAACAATGTTTCTAAAGTAACTGCAGTAATTGGAAGTCAGAAATAGACTTCTGAGCTCAGCTGAAAATCCCAGAGAAAATTAAAACTGAAGTCTGACAGCATTACCAAAAATCTAGATGTGAACTTTCTTGTAGCAAGAAAAATCTTTGCACCAGGATTCTAGAAAGTGCTAAGTAAAGAAATCCTGTGTTGATTAAATCACCAGCCTAACAAATCTATAATTCATTTAGGAATACAACAGGCCTACCAAATTAGCAAGTGTCTTTAGAACAGCAGTTTTCTGTGGGGGTCCTTCCTCAGCTCCAACATCCATATTTCACTCCCACATGCTCCACTTACTGCTGGGAGGTTACACTACAGACTCGTTAGCATCAGCTCCCAAAATATTTGCTTTGGTATTACACAGCTGTCAGGCACCAAGTCAAGTTCTCAGAAAAATGCTGCAGGTAATTAACTCCACACCAGAAATCAGTACCATCACATACGTATTAACAAAAAATATGGCTTCAGTTCATCACTCCCACATATTCACATCCACCAAAATCAGAGAAACAAACAGCTCCTGCTTTCCGTACTAGAAAGCACACTCCCTGTAACCACTTTGAAAAAATGGTTGCAAGGCACTTCCCCAAGAGTAGAAAAGTGATAAATGATCCAGTCCTTTGAAGGAAGGCAGACTGGAAAACGAGAAGTAAATAACTTCACTACTTTAAGGAAAAACTATGGTAAAACAAGTTATGAATTCAGATCATGGTAATTCTTCAGCAGGGCATTTGGAATGTGAAATACAGACCAGCTTTGTGTGTATCAAGCAGGCTGCTCAAAGGCTGAATTATACAGAAAACTGAAAAAAGGCAAACTGAGCACCAAAAGCTGCTAAAGGTACCCAAGCATGAGCTATGGAAACACAAGACTGCAATGCTCTGTTACTCCATGCTGCCCATGCTCCTCCTCAGCAGTTACTACAGGATAGGACACTCTCTTCATTGAGGCATCTTATCCTGTGCTTGTTACCTCATGCTGGTTCTTTGTGAGGCTGTTAAAGATTGCTAATGACTATATCCAGATCTGCACAGCTGACTCCACACAACACTGACTGCACAGAAGCAACACAACCCCCTCCCCCCCATTCCAGAGCTTCCTGAAGACTGGCTACTCCTGCCCAAAATGCAAGTTTTGGTCTGAAACACTGGGGCAAAATCACAGGGCAGGTTTGAAGTACTGTTCTTCAGCCAAGCCATGATTTTTTATTTGCATTTCTACACTTAAGTAACCCAGATTGTCTTCTGACCTTTGAGAGTTTACTTATCTCTCCTTGATACCTAGCAGGTCACTCACAAAAGAAATAAAAGTAGACATGAAAGTACTAGAAAAATCACATTCCCCTTTTTGTACTGAAACAACCTTCAACTCCTGCTTGTGCAGCTTGAATCCTCAAAGCATCCAAGTGCAGCTGAAGGTTTTGGGTTCCAGTACAAAACAGTTAAAGAAAGAACATGAAAAGCAAAGGTTATAAACTTCAGAACTCCTCTGTGTTTTCTCCCATGGAAGAATACATGACCAGGCAGGCCAACTCCTAAGCGGAAGGAGGGGGCAAAAAGCACAGTAAAATAAAAAACAACACCAACCAAAAAACCCAACAAACAACTAACTTTCAAGGCTTAGTAGCTTTTGCTCCAATTATCACAAGGCAAGACATTCAATTCATGCCCAGACAAGCTTGAAAGAACACACCTTCCAAGGGATTATATTTATTATTCTACTTTCCAATCTAATCCTTATTTAAGATGTTTTGAGAAGTGACATAATCATTATGTAACAGCCATATATAACAGAGCAAGACATTACCTCAGGAGAAGATTTTGTGTGTTTAGCATCACCACTTCCACTGTTCTCAGATGACTTCCTTTTCACACCCCCAATTCTTTTTGATTTATCTGGAAGAGAAGGTGATCAAGATTAGTCTATTACAAATAACCTACTTTGTGTTTGAAGGACAAAAAGTAATAGGTCTTACCACATTTTCCATTGTTGTCATATATGATTTCAACATGAATTAACTCTGGATCAAGAGTTTTTAAAGCTGGAATCTTGAAAAGGAACAGGAAACACAGAAGCAGCCATTTAGAGAGGTGAAACTCGATTTGAATATATTTATCTTAGATGTGATGGTATGGACTAAGCTTAGACACTTAACTTTTAGGTTCTTTGAATACCAAGCTGAATTTAGCATACTATGTGACAGTGTCTCTGCATAAAACCACAAACTGGTGCTTGACAGCACTGTCTGCATAGCACAGAGAGCAAAGAAACCAGGACCACGTTTGCTTCACTCTTGCAATAAAAATTCCAGGTCTCCCTCATTTTTCATAGAAGGACATTTGTTATTTAATAATCTACCAGCAGCATAAAAAACCACTTTGGGTTATATTGTTCTGCACTACACCAACACCCATGTTTGAAGATTACAGTAAAGACAAATAAAAATGGTGTTGGCAGAGATATAAAAGTTTGCACCTATTCCCCATATCAATTTGTACAACACAGCAACTGGTTCCTACCTCCTGACAGTTGACTTCTAGAGTTCTTGTAGCTGGATTACCATTGACAACAACTGCTGTGAACCACTGAGTAGAAGGATCCAGGCTATAAATCCTAATTTTTGAGCCAATTATATTTTTTCCACCTTCAGAATTGAAAAAAAAAACCAACAAAAAAAAGGAGCTTAGGACAAAGGAGGCATGAAGATGACCACAGTTATCAAAATGAATTTTTCCTGTCCTTACCATATGGGAAATGAAAACTGTAAGATGCAATATTTACCTTTTCATAAGAGACATTCCCTGCATGTGCAAGCACGTGACTACAAATATGCTGGTATGAACTCAGTGATTACAAATTTAAAGCTGACAAGCAAAACTAACAATTTTAAATGTGACTTAAAAAAGGAAGCCTCTATACAACACCTGGAGGTTTTCACAAACAAGCAACAAACTGGAAAAAAAAAAATCAAGTTGCTTGAAACAAACAACTTGATATAACTTTGTTCAGAATTACTGCAAATTTGATATATTTCAAAAGTACTAGGCCATCTATACGTGCCTAAATGACATACTCTCACAAAAGAAATACCTGAAACTTAAACTTCTATAATACTTCACATTTTGCATTCACTGCTGTGAGAGTAAAATCAGTATTTTTAAAAAGCTTTTATCCCCTAAAACAGATTACCAATTAATTAAACCAACACTGCAAGAATTTCCCTTTGGACCTGAGCACTTATTGCCAGAGTTTTCCACTCCACAGCATGTTTGTACCTTGGACCAAGCGTGTCTCATCAAGGTGTTTCTTAACCAGAGCCTGAATTTCTTCATTTACATTTTGATCATCCTTAAGAGAAAGCCTGGAACTGTCCACATCCTATTTCAGGAAAAAAAAAAAGAATAGAAGTTTGCATTCAGGGTAATGCTTTTAACAAAGTCCCACTGTATCTAAAAACAAGATGGCAGCAATTCATACAAATGCAGTTCTCATTAATCTGAGTCCCATCAGTTCTAGGATGTTGGATTGGAGGCAGACCTCGATTTCTTACAACTAATTTGCAATAAGCATCTGCAAGACAGACTGAAGTGAGCTCTCCAGGTCCACTTAATATTGTTCTGAAAATAGCCAGGCTTTGTTGTACTACATTGCTAATGAGCACTAATTTTAATTGAACCATCCATTCTTAACTTAGGATTTTAAGTTCTCAGAAGCAGCAACAAATTTGTCCTGAGCAGACACAAATGAAAATATTTTATGTTTCTATTTATGATAATGCCAGGATGCCATCCATCTCAAGACACTATCATAGAACGTTTATATGAATGAAAACAGAGTCAGCTACATATAAATTGCTCATAATTCTTCAGCATAATGTATGTGTATTATAGTATTTTCTCCTCTTGAATTCTTGAATGAGAATTGATTCTGAAATGGAAAGGTCAGAGCAAGTTTCCACCCAAGGCTCAAAGTGCTTAAAAGAAAAGAGTTTGGGGTTGAGTTTTATCTTTTTGTCCCAGGCACTGCTCTGGTGTTTGTAAGAAGCAGAAGACTGAAGAACTCAAAGTTAACAAACTGTTATTCAAGATGCCAGTAAAGCAATCTTCTCCACTGCAGTGCTGAGATAAGGCTGCTGCATAAAGAGATCTCTACCCTGCTGTTGAGCCAACACAAGCAAGACAACCATCTACAACTCAAATTTGGCTTTCAGTGACTCTCTTGTCAGTTTCTCTAAAGGACTTGTGTATTTGCTGACTAAGTGAGCAAGTCAAAGCAGAACACTAATGATGGCACTACTTGCAGTCTCAACATGGGACATCCATTACTATTTTTATTTCAGATTGCTTACAGGTCTTGGGAATAGTTTCCTAAAAAGGCTAAACCCTTTATCTTTAGCAGATACTATTCTTTCAAACACCTGCCCAGTCACTCACAAGGGACAATCGTTTCAACCCATCTGTACCTAATTTTCACTAACAAACTTTCCTCTGGTGCTCAATAAAGGGACTGCAATTCAACCATCTCTTTTACATTCTACCCAATTCCTCATTTGTTTAGGATTAGCAGTGATGTGCTTCTGTTAAATAGCAAGATTTATGCCAGGCACTCCTGCAACTCTTTGCACAGTAATAACAGTCATGTTCCAAAGAAGAAAGGGAAACTATTCCAGGATACCCCCCCAATCAACATGATGCAACTGCTGTCACCTGAGCTGAGTAACTGTCCTGGCACACTCCCTCATCCAGCTCACCTAAGTGACCACATCCTGAATCAGCTTCAGCAGGTTTTTATCAGACACATTACATTCAGAACTGATACTTATGAATTACAGAAATAAACACCTACTACAAGTTTTTACCCATCTGAAGTTGCATTTAGATTACATTAACTTGATATATCTTAAATACCAAGATAAGAAATTCATCTTTTATCTTTACAATGCCATTCAAGGTTACCTGGATGGGCGTCAAGAGGTCTTTAGAAAGAAAAACACATTTCTCTTCACCCAGATAGCGCACTGAAACCAGGGATCCCATTCCAGCTTTGTCCACTAAAGACTTGTATGTCTAAAAAAAGTGATAAACATGTTTTCAGAAACAGAGTAAGAAGATTCCATCATTCATCACCCGCATTTAAAAATTACTTTAATTTTGCTTCTATTTCTCTGTTAAGTTACCACATCTACATTCAACTCTTGAAAACAAAGCTAGTTTCCAATAAAACTTCTAATACACACCTAATGAAAGAGTTACTGGACTCCACTTGAAAGTAATTTCACTTATCAGGATGAATTAGGAATTCAATGCAGGTGGCTGACATTAACAATTAATAATTCATCTCCACATGAAGAATTTATTCATATAATAATTCTAATGGTGGATATATTACCAATAAACCTCCTTATGGTAGACTGGGGAAATAACTAGCAAATCAATGAATGTCTGCAGCATAGTTTACACTACAGTTCTCAAAACTTGTGCAACACTGATAATATACCAAAACCTTAATTTAGGCACATGTGATGACTTGGACAGCCTCACAGATGTCGTAAGACTGCAATGCAATGATGAAGTTGTGTTCAGGTATACCAAAGGCTTTAAGAACAGACAAGAAACAAAAATTTCCTTTAAAAGCTTCTGCACTCTTCCTAAAATGTTCAAAGTTAAATTTTGTCTAGTGACAGTAACAGATCTGAGAGGATAGGCACCAGGAGCCTGAAACAAAAGAAGTGGCAAGAGTAACTCCTCCCTACCTGAAAGGTGCAGTTGAGCCCCATTTAAAAAAAAAGGAAATCATTCAGACAGGGGAAGAAAGCTTTTCTTTCACCAGTCCTTCAAAAACCCAAATAGATACTCTCTTGCCTTCCCCTCAGTTGGCAGAGCACTGGCAGAGGGGCAGGATCCCCACAGGAGGGACAAGAGTCTCCCCAGAAGTGACTGGGCATTCCAAGATCTCTACAAAGCTACTCCATTTGTCAGAAACACTGAATTTGTGATCAAGTTTTAAATAAATTAATCCACACACTTCTTTTGTGACCTCTGCTTTCCTGCCCTGTGTGATGATAAAGGCACAAAGTCTTTTTTTGCTAAGGCAAGCTCCAGCACTGGCCTACATTTGATCCAGATCTTCCTCTGCGAAATGAGCTTTGGAACATGCACCCTGCACAAACTGACCCATCAAACACATCAGGAGGAACAGCTTATGCCAAAACTGAAGACAAGTATCCAGTAAGAACTATTCAGATACTTGGACATGGACAACAGCTAAGTTTAAATAAGAAGGTTTTCAGAACAAGCTATCAACAAAATTTACCAGTGGAACTGCTGATACTAATGCACAGCCCAATAAAAAAAGGAAATAAAATTAAGGATTTATACTTCCTCCCATTCTATGAGGTGCTACTTCCAACAAATATCTGCTTAGATTGACTTTGCTTAGGAAAGAAAGACCAGCTAAAACGCAGCAATATGAATTACAATGCACACTTTACACCTAGCAAAGTTAAGAGTATTATAACACAGACTACAAGTTCAGCATAATTCATGTTCAGCAAGTTTACATGTTTGCATCTTCACTTATCTCACTGCCTTCTTGAGTAGCAATATCCAAAGTAGTCAAGTACAACTGCACTGACTGAATACATTAAGAAATGTTCCCTGTTCACCTCTCCTGGCTAATTTGCCTATTCAGCCATGCATGGCAGGTACAGGAAGCTTAGTTCTCTCCTTGCATAGTGTAGCTCAGGTTTCTGTATGCAGAAAATCTGAATCTCACAAATCATTTTTGCCAGGCAGGCATCACATAAGTCATCTGAATTATTTTTGTCTCAGGATCAAGAATCGCTGTAGCATTAACAGTGCTTGAGGCAGAGTCAAACAAAAATTTAAAATACAACACAGGCTATCCTTAGAAACCTGTTATTTAGACTTTTTCACCCTATTCTTAAGGGGAATTTCATGGAAAAAGAAACAAAACATGAGACTAGAAGGAGAATGAATTAACAATGCACAGAACAGCAATCTGAGAGAGAAGCAAAGGCAAAAATACATTCTTGTGTCCACAAGCACAGCACACAAACTACAAATGCTGATGAGCTCTGTCAGCTTGAGCTGCAGTGAGATTTTCTCCCTTCACAAGACACCCAAGAGTGAGGCTGCACTCCAGAAATTCACACTGGTGACAACACTGTCCCCAGAAGGTGGAACTGCAGAACCAAAGTGAGTCAAGCTAAGAGTGTACTTGCCATTGCAGGCCACTGGACAGGAGGCATGGATTGGGTTTTTCTTTCAGCCAGCACCAGCTTTTGCTCCACCAGGAATGCTATCATCATACGGCTGTAGACTTCTATCCATCTTCGCTTTTCCCATGATTCATCATCAAATTCTACACAAATCTACAGAAAGGAAGCAAAGTGAATGAGTGACTACCCATAAAATCCAGACACATCCAACATGGAAAAGATAAAACCATCAATTCACTCAAAAATAAAAAAATCACTGAAAGTACTTATAATTCCAGCATTATTACCCGTCACATAATCAAGCAATCACTAAAGCATCCAAGGTTGACCCAGTATTTTATAAAAGCCAATGTTAACTGGTTTATCATCATTACCCTCACATAAAATATTAATGTCTCCATACAACTTTACAACTTCCCATCTCAAAAAGTTCTGTGCTGCTCAAGGAGAGTTAAACACATTAACACTGTCACTGGTGTTTACAAGCAAGGAAAAATACACACACCCCTAACAAGTCCACTAAAGGACTGCCTACAGTAGTGGCACATGGATTTTCCACAAACTCTAGAGCACTGGAATAAACAACCTGGGGTTTTTTCCAGAAATATTTTTAAAATACCAATCCCAAAGAATAACTTCAGCCAATTTATTGAAAGCACAAATGACAGTAGGACAGTAAAGGTGATTAAATTATGTAATGTGAAGAAGGTAATTTCCTGTCTGCTTCTAACTGCAATTTATCCTTACAAATTTCAGAAATAACTATGCAAATTTTTCAAAAGGAAAACCATTTCATGGCAAAAATAAGATGGCATGACCAACATCTTAGGGACAGCATTTCCCTAATTTCAAAGGCAACATGGGAGATCAGCAAATGATTGGGAAAGACCACGAATACAACTTGGCCTGCATACAGGAATTGGAAGATCTTGGTAGAGGACTCTACTCTCGGAAAAAATCGGAATTCCCTTTTCCCAAAGAATACAGCAATCCAGCTTAAACACATTTCACAAACAGCACAGAAATCTCAGTTGAGTGAATCTTAGAAACATTTCCTGGTGTTTTATTGTCCCTCTCAGGAGAAAGGCAAGTGAAAACATGCACACAAACAGCATTACCACAGCCAGGAGTCATAGAACTAATGGGTGCAGAAACGAACTTAGTAATTTTGAGGTGCACAGAAACAATGAAAGAGATAAGCAAATAATTACCAGAACCAGACTGGCCTGTTTTGTCTACTGCATCAACACTGCACACACACAGGACAATACAGTTGAGAAAATAATTTCAACAGCAGTTGACAGTCCTTCCATATGAAACAAAAATGGAAATAAATACTTCTATTTTTTTTACAGCAGAAATACTTAATCCTCCCTCTCAGTCCATTACTATTTTGGGTCTATCATGCTTCCACAGAGCTATGAGAGGAAAGGAGGTGGGGTGTGTTTTGGTACAAAGTTCTCCACACTTCCACTGTCCATTCTGCAACTTCTTTAACACTTCAAGAGAGCGCATCAACTCAATCGCTTCTGGCAGAACCGTAACCAGCTACAAAGCTCACAACAGAGTCCCCCTCTGCACCTGCTTCTTCTCCTTCTTCGCAGAGAAAGTCCTTAAGGAGTTTTCTGCACCAACAACCTCCTCTTCACTGCAAGCACGGCACAGGGCACAGCCCCGCGCCCAAAAATGGACAAAGCTCCACCCCTACCGCAGATCCACAACAACAAACTGATAACAAAGTTTACGCTTTCAAGAGTTAGAAACACGCAGAGTTTCTTTTTGTTTGACAAGGAAGGGGTGCTTCTTCGGTTAATCAGAGGTCACCAAGTTCTCACGAACAAAAAAGAGTAAAGGAGACAGTTTAAATGGAAAGATGGTGCTGTTCTTGCTGTCACAGGACAGCCACCGAAGTCCTCTGTAGAAACAAGGACAACGTTCAAGACGCCGCTGCTACAATGGAGTTTTGTCCTTGGGGAGTAAGCACTCAGTCTATACTCCAGTAAGTGCCCAGACATGGCTGACTACTTTTAATGACTACAGTTGCCAAATAAAGCCCCTTAACAACTTCACCAAAACGGTAAACATCGCTTGACTTCCACACAAAATACGCAGCTGACCAATTACACCACGCTTGCAATAACTATGTGTTCAAAAAACCACTTGGTAATCATTAATAAGAGGCCACCATGCAAGAAGAGTCCGAGAGACCTCCAACACCAGGCATGAGTTTGGTATGACTTTAAAACCTAAGTACTTGTTCATGACCAGCTACTCCAAAGAGCAGGAAAGAAAAGTCACCAATCCCAACAATACTGGAGGGTTTCGGTTTTAACTCTGGGGGCAAAAGCCTGCTCACAACTAGCAAGACCTTAAGCTACCTTTAGGAAATAAACCATAGGCACAGTGGGTGCGGTAAAAACCTGTTTTTCAAAATGCCGGTGGAAGCAAGCACATTGATAATTAGTTCATTTCCGGCATTAGCACAAGCACGTCGGGGACTTGGGCAGGGGTGCACGTTTCCAAGCGCGGTGGCCAAGACGCCCTCTCCCCCCGAGAGCAGCATGTGCACACACGTGTACGCACACCCACACCAACTTCCCCGGCCACACTGTCGATTTAGCAGCTCTCTGAAAGCTCCCCGTTACCTTCAGGTCTGGTTTGGATATGTCCGTGTGTGACACAGCCCGGATCCTGCCCGACTTCCAGGGCCATTCCGAGATGAGGCTGGCGTCCCATGTCCTGTCCTCCTCCTCCGACAGGCAGAGGAACCTCTTCCCTACGAGCAGCGACCAGCTCCCCTCGAGCCTCAGCACCATTTTAACTCATCGGGAGGCCTTCAGCGAGGAAAGCGACGGAAGGAGGAGAGAAACACACAGGGCAGGGCGGTGAGCGCTTCCTCCTTCCTCTCCCGGCCCCCCCTCCCCCGCTTCTCCAAGCGGCTCCAGCCGGACCCCCGGACACCCACGGGTCGCCTCCTCCCCCCCGCCCACGGTCCTGTTAATCACTGCTCGGCAGGGGTGGGTGGAAGAAAACACCAGAAGGTATTTCTAGAATGGCTGCAGCGCAGCTCCCGGCCATTCCCACCCCCGCCGCCTCTTTGTTCCCTCCTCCGAGCAGCCGGAGCGCCGGGCGGCAGCCGAAGGGAGGGAGCAGGCGACCGGGCCAAAGCTCCTTCCGCCTCACCAACACCCCGGCCTGCCCACCCGGGCAGCCCTCCAGCCCTGCCCCTGCCCTCACCTGCACACTGTCGGCGCCGCGCCGCGCACACGCCCCCTCACCCGTGCGCGCGCCCCCGTCCCGCGCCCCTATTGGCTGCGCCGCGCCAGCTGGGCGGGGCCGGCGGCGAATCTCCTGCCGCGATTGGCCCGGAGGGGTGGGGCCCGCGCGCCCGGCCACGCCCCCGAAACCGTTGCTCAGCAGATGGCGGATAAAAAAAATAAAAACGATATATCCTTCCGCTGGAGCTTCGAGAAAAGGAGTCCCCCGGGGCCAGCCCGCGGAGCGCCCGCAGCCGAGCCTCAAGGGAGGCACGAACGCGCTTTGGGCCGCGGTGCCTCTCTAGGGCCGTGTCCAGCCTCGGGAGCGCCGAGCCTCCAGCTGTAGGAACAGCCTTTGGAGTTGGCGGAGGGATCCGAAGCGAGGCCAGAGCGTGTGATAGGACCCTTATACGTGCGGCTCGCGGCGTACTCAGATATAGCACAGGGGGCGGTGGCACCTGCGGCGCGTCTTTGCGCATGCGCACGGGGCGGGGTCAGCACCTGCGGGAGCCCCACGGGCCGCCATTTTATCATGCTGAGGGGAATGGGGACAGGCGGGCCTTGCGGGGCGCGGGACAGGGCACAGGGCGAAACAGCACAACATAACAATGTGCCCGAGGTTCCTGGGGAGGATGGCAGGCTGTGGAGGCCCTCCAGTTGTGGTTGATGTAGGTTGTGTAGTTGCATCTAAAAGCAAATGGCTTCCACCAGCTCACGCCTTCAACATGAGACCTGTGTGTTCTTACAGATAACAAGGCGAAATGACAGAATCATAACTAGATTGGGTTGGAAGGGATCTAGTGCCTCACTGACCTCACAGGGAAGAATTTCTTCCTTATATCTAATCTAAACCTATTGCCTTTCAGTTTAAAGCCACTCCCAATGAGAACCAAGGAGTTAAACAGAGAATATGACGGTGATCTGGATGATGGTGTTCAGCAGTGACCCAAAAAGACACACGTACTCCTCTACCGTAAGACTTTCCCACTAGAGCACGTGGGAGGAAAAGACCAAAAGTGCAGAAAGTACCCAAGGCAAAGAAGCTGTTGACTCATCCAGTTTACTAAAAACTAACACTGCTCAGCTTATGCTACCTCCAGGGCTTCCTATCACCAGAGATGTCTGAGCTTCAAAAACCCCCATCACAGAGCAGTTGGATATTCCTGCCATGTTCTGGTCTCATCCTCCATTTTCTCCAATAATCTATTTCCACCCTTAGGTTAAATGTATTTTTAAAGCCTTTCCCACCAATTCGCTTCCCCTGATCACTTGCCTACTACATTAAAACAAAGACATTCGTGTATGAAATCAAAAGGCACAAAAAATTCCTCAGGTGCCATGATGAATAAATTGCTGTCCTTCACTCCATGGAAATCAGACAGTCCAATTTCCGTGATGACTGTAGGGAATCTGCAATGATGTCTATCAGTGAAATGAACATAGTAATCAGTACAATTTTCAGTAGGGAGAAACAAAGAAATAAGAGTGAATAATAGAAAATTGATAGATCAGCCACTGCATGCAGTCTGAAGAACCACTCATTAGCTGGCATGGAAAGAAAAAACAGGTATGTTTGCTTCTGAGATGTAAATATTTACTATATAGACCAGACCTGCAAAACGGAATTTGTGATAAGATAGTGTATAAAGCAAGCTAGATGTAAAAGTACCAAATTACTTGTTTCATTGCTTTAGGCTCGTGTAACAGCAGCTTTACAATTGACACATCACACCATGTAGGTGTTGCATAACCTCCTTATTTAAAGCCTTTAGTTTTTCTGCAGAGAGAACACTTTGCCTCAAAGAGTAGATGATTAATACATGCAGGAAGAGGGATGTCAGGCTATAATGAAGCAATATTAGTCAACGCAATAGATCAAGCTGTTGGTAGCACTCCAGTTGCCTAATAGTAACTTTTTTTCCCATTAGCATCTGAATAAAGGAAAGCTTTAAGGAGAAATTTGAACGACAACAACATGAATTTTGTGAATGAGCAGCTGCCACATGCAAAGAGTGGCATGGAGGTTGGTCAAAGGTGTTTCAAAATTTAATGTTTTGGGTAGGTCCTGGCTCTTGGACGCTGAGAGTACGTGGTGACATAGTCCATGAACGCCCTCGAAAATGAACTTACATAGGAAATGATGCTAAAAGATATCTGATGAAAATGCAAGACTCTGAATGTATATAAAATGAAATGAATTGGCAGGGACCAGAAGAGAAGATGGGGAAGCAGACAGAGCACAAGTTAACAGAAGCCTGGCAAAACTCAATCATCCAGGGTACAATCAAGCTTTCAAAGTCCTGAAAGAGTAGAGGTATTCAAAACCTAGGGGCTAAGTAGAAGCCACATGACTGAACATTTTTTTCTTTTGAAACAGAGAAGGTAATCAGCTACTTGCTTCCCTTCCTTAGGATTCTTAATTTCTTGGAGTTAAATCAGGACCAAATATCTTTATTAACTTATCTAGCTTCTTTAAAAGTTATAAATTAAAGATAACCAGTAAAGTCCTGGGTCAAAAAGTGAAATACATAAAATTTCAAATTATGACTCTAAACATCTCTGAATTTGCTGCATCATTTAAGAATATGTTTCCCAGTATTATAATCATACAATACAGGAAAAAACTGCTGTTGTTTTTCTTAACTGGTTATTGTATCACCACCCGCAATAGTCTTCACAAAAACTAATGTCTGTTAGAAATATTTTGTGGGTATATGCCCACCTTCACTGCATCAAGAGAAATATCAAAATGTTCATAAATAAGTTTCAGACTAACCCTATGATAATGGTACAGGTGTCTCGCTCTGCATTATTTACCTCTGAAAAACACAATGCCTGTTGAAGTACCTGCCAAACACAGCAGTGCAGTAAATGAGCAGAACTGATTAAACCTCAAAACAGCAGGTTTCAGTCTGCTCTTCTGCCTGCAAGAAGTCTTGAGCATAATGTTTTCCAGCTGGCCCTACCTAGTGTGTTGAACTGGTAATAGGTAAGCCTTTATCTCCTGCATGAGAAAGGAGTGATCTCTGCAAACAGGAGCTCTTTAAACAGTAACTTCAGAACACACTTGAATAAATTCTTCATTTCAGACACCATTAAGTAACAGAAAATTTCTCTTGTGCAGGGTATCACTAGGAAAAAAGCAGAAGAGGCTTTGAGGTTTGAATTTAATTATTTGAATTTAACAATTCAGTTTAAATTGGAATTTAGCAATAAAACTCAATAGCCAATTTTATGCCTAAACAATTGCACATTCAGGCATTTACGCCTACCTCTCTGCATATAAAATCTGGATGCGCTATTCAAATATTTGTGCTTGAAAATTGGCCTCCCACCACCTAGAAGTATTTGATGTCACAGACACTGCAAGAAAGGGACATTTCAATCAGACAAGGGGCTGTAGGTAACGTTAATTGTCATGGCACATGTCATTTCCTAAGATGTTTTCCATATGAGGGAGCAGAGTGTTTTTCAGGGCTCTCCTGCATTTCCAGGCTAAACCTACAAGTAAATGTGCAGCTGCAACAAGCAGTGATCAGTGCAAGATGTTATGGACATGAGGTTTTTAAAATCTCTACTGTAGCAACATTTAAGGGTCTCCATTCTCAATCAAAGGCCCTCTGAATAGGGGGCTGTACAAGCACAGAAGAGGAATATGGAGTCCCTCATATTCTAGTGATTAATGAGGGAGGCGTAAGGACGTGTAATTAAAGTTGGACGTGCTTATGGTCAGGCTGTGAAACCCCCAGCTGTGCTGACAGCACGGTGCCAATAGCACCTGGGTTGTGGCTTTGATCCCTGTGTGGGACGTTCACTTAACAGCTGCACTTGGTGATCCTTGTGGGTCCCTTCCAACCCAGAATATTCTGTGAACTGGAAATGGGGCTTTGGGAGATAAACCAATAGCTCACCAATGAGATGTGGTGCTGAAGAATGAGTGAAAACAGACTGCCAGAAACTTTCTTACTCACTAGCCCCAAACTGGTGTAGGTAAATTACTCCTTAAGTAGCTGATGTAGATCAGTCACTACTCATATCCAACCTAGCTCTAGTTATAGCAGGAAAAGATAAAAGCCTGTACAGCACACCTCACCTGGATCAGCTTTGCAGGAGTGGCAGGACTGGTTCCAGGTCTTTTTTTCTGTGATTGTCTATTTACCATAAGTTAAAATAAAATAATTAATGTCTTACATTAGTTAATATTGTGTCACTGTCTGGAGCTGAAGGAAGCACACATTTCGATACAAAGTACATTTTAATTTTATGCAATTAAGTTTACTTGCTGAAGGAAAACTCTGTGAGAAATGCTGACCTACTCTTTTCCATTCCCATACATATTCTGCAGTGGGGACTGTCTTTTGCTAGTGATGAGTTAGTAGGACTTTGATCTGTTATCCCGACTGTAGAAACAGGAAATCGTGACAGGACTCCTAGGATGAAAAATCAGGATCAATTATTAAATTTTAATTGACTATTAATTTAACATTTAATTATTTAATTGTGTGTTAAGTATTGTCTGGGGATTGGAATTAGATATTAAATTTTTCAGATTAATTCTAAAGTTAAATTAGTATTTATAGATAGAGTGATGCAATAACCTTTACAAAGTAACCATGAACAAACATTAGACATAAAGTGTGGTGAGTAATTCTGTGCTGGTTTTGTTTTTCCTTGACTGCTCCAGAGGAAGAAGGCCTGTTGTGGAAAAAAAAAGCCCTTTCAGGTATTAATACATTATCAGTAAATAATTTAAAGGGTTTGGGGTCTCATTCTTTAATAGAAGAATGCAAATCAATATTTTCTTGATGGATATAGTTGAATCAAGTCTTAGAAGCCACTACCACAGTAGGAATGTCTTGGTGATGTACAACAGGAGACACTGAAAGGTAGGTAAAGAGATGCAGTGACCTTTAAGCAACACTGTTTAATGATCTGAGGAGAGTTGTTCTTTGTTAATTAGCTTTGTGAGGCTCCAGAAGCCTCACAACAAAACTGAAAACAGAACATGTTACTCATGTTTTGGTACTTAATAATGTCCAGGCTCTTCCATCATTGAAATAACATTATCTGGCTTTGGCAAAGGTAGACTTCACACCGTTCCCTGCCAGTGCCAGAGAGGATCTCATAGCTTATTTCAAGTCCCTCCTGCTCTTTCTTTTAAACAGATCTGTTTTGTGATAGAGTGTCCTCCCTTGGGAGAAAACTTACACCTTTCTCCTGTGGATCTGACAAGAGATTTCAGCAGCTCAGGCTGCTGGGCGTGTGTAGGTGTCAGGTCAGTGAGTCCTGTGCTAGTGATAGACAATGTTCTAATTTTGAACTACCCTGCTACACGCTTTTCTAAGATCATTTGGGCTAAATTCACAGTGCTGCTTTTGATTATTCAATACCACATTTTCTCTTGAAAGTTCTCTTTCAATCTGTGTAATTTAATGCAGTTTTTGACAAAGCAGTGAACCTGTGAGAAGTAGCGATCGTCGAGTTACGAGTATCTGCAATTTGGACAAGAACTTTGGCTGTTCTTGAATGTGTATTCACTTAAAAAGAGGCTCAGCCTTTTGGCTGGAGGAGGGACACACTGGACAGTGATCTTAGTGGGTGGTTGTACGTGCATGAATCTTTTTGATGGACTGCAAATCCTTCCACCCCCCACAGAGGACACCAGCTCTCTTGGCTCTAATTCTTCTGTCCTCTCACCAACTCGCCCTTGAACTGGAGCAATGGTTATGTTGTGTGGTTTACTTGCTACTGCAGTAACTGATTCCAGTGGAAAAGCGCAGTAACTTTTCATGTCAAGGGTCAACTGAGAAATAATTTCCTTTTAAAAATTCTGTATGTTGTGCTGATATAATCTTAACTAAGCTGAAGTAATGTATCACTGAAGCTAAAAAGAAACAAAAAAAATATTAAGAAATATTAAGATACCAGATACTGGTGAGTATAGAATGAGGAACTGGTGAGGAATATTTAAAAGTTGTGTATTGCTAAATGTGACCTAGTTGGTACAGCACAGAACTGGGAGCCAGATCTGGAATCTCACACTAAGTGTGTCATAAGGCAGATCATTTAATTCACCTCATTTCTCTGTAAGATGGGGATAACAGTAATCATTCTTATGAATTGCTTTGTGTTGTGCACCTGAAAGATGATGAGTATTATAGCTACTAATTAAACATTATTTTAATCTTCAAATTTACTTTCCCTGTTAAACTTTAATAAGTGTTTATGTTCCCTTAATGCCAGAGAAGAAAAAAAGCATGATTGTGAAGCAGCTGCTAAGAATTTTTCCCGGAAGATATTTAATATTAAATTGAGATTGAGTCATCTGTTTCAGATAAAGGGGCAATGTAAGAAATAATATGTGAGAGTTGAAGTTTTGAGTAAAATATATTCAAAGCAGAATCAGAGCAGCTGACACCCCTGTTCCATCAAACTGGGCTCCCACCCCCCAGTACCCTCTGTCCAGAAATTGGAAATGGGGATTTTGTAATTTCTCTTTAGCTTAGAGCAAATGTAACAGTATTGCTTAAAAATAGTTACAGCTGTAGGTTACAGATTGTTCCTGTTGTTCTCTCAGTGTCAGCTCTCCTGCCATGTGCAGAGGTCTCTGCGTCTCCATCCAGCCCGGAAGAAGGGAGCACTGGGCAGTTCTGAGGCCTCTGGGACTGCAGTGGACTCCAGGCTGAAGCCTGCAGTGCAGCAGGGCATTGGTACTGGCACTGGTAATTATAATTATTATACCACTCACTGTATTTGTCATTGTAAACCACTTGATGATTTTCTGCTCCTCTCTGTAAAGTTCTCCGAGTCAACTACACGTCCGTGAAACTTCAGAGTGTCTTCCCTAGTCTCTCTTCACAGCTGTCAGAGACTAATGGCTGCTCTCCAAACCCTAGGCTTTGATGGTAGAGGTTTGTGCCTAAAATTAAAACAGTGGTTCTGAAGCAGATTCCTAACTCCAGTGAAACTAGGAATTTCATCCACTGATTTAAGGGATCATATGTCAGCATTGTCTTCTTGTAAGAGGAAGATTGCAATCTGTCCTGTCTCTCACCTCTTCTGAAAAGCATAGGAAGGTAAATTTGAACTTTTCCTGCCTCCCAATATCTACTGCCCTAAATAGCATAATTGCAGTTTTCTCAAAAATGGAAATGACATTTTCCAGTTTCCTGTGCAGAGGAACTTCTGCTGCAGCATAGATTTCTAGTGCTGCTTTTTACTCCTATTTCCTATGCACAGTTTATCACATAATAAAATTTACAGCTGCAATTTTCTAATGAGGATGTAAGAAACACAGCCAAGTTACTCCAGGCTGTCTCTGTTGTCCAACAAACTTGGACATATAAACAGTGAGGAGTAGCTTAAAACCTGTATGTCTACAGGTTGGTGTAACTGGAGATGGATTTGTTTCAAAAGCAAGTAGGGAAATATTCTAGGTGATTGAAATAATTGGCAAGGCTGAAAATGATTTTATAAATGCTGTATCGGAAAAAAAAAATTAGCAGATATTTGGAGGACCTTGAATTTCAGCAGGCACGGTTGTATGTCAGGTGTTGGGTTCCCTGACTCACTCCATGAGATGATTAGCATTGTGCCTCTGGTTGCAGCAGAGGTTGGATGTATCTCATTTTTTGTAACATGTAGGTCACAAATTGCCAGCACAGAAAATATGCGTTTAATGAACTTCATCCACCAGCAGGCATCTCATTGTCTAAGCCTACTCTGCAGGGAGTGAAGAGAAGCATCTCCAGAAGGAGATTCATACTAAAATAGATGTCTAGAATAAATGGGACAAATTATCCCTCAGAGATGTCTGATCTTCCTCATTTGCTGTAGAGGTCCCTAATTATTGGCTTATGTTCCACCCTTTCTGCTAGAGTAAATGCTGAACTAGATACCAACATAAAGTGGGATGATGTCTATGCTACTCTGGTTTACACATTGTTGCCCAAATTAGGCAGGCATTGAAGTTTTGGGGTTTTTTTTCTTTGTCAGAAGCTACTGCAATGAATACTGGTATGAGGCGCTGATGGGCTAATGAGTGAAGTGTATGCTCAGCTCTCACAGGTTTCCTGTGGTACAAGTGACCTTATGATCATTAGAAGAATGATGTCCATAGACAGGAATCACAGAAATTGGTTGTGGGTGGTAAAGGATCTTTTAAAGAGGGAGAGAAATGAAAGCTTTATTCTTCAAGTTCATGATTTGATCCGTCTCTTTTAAACACATCTATTGTTTATACACAAAGAATGCAAAATAATCACTTATGACCACAAGCTATAAAAGATACATATAAAAGTTACAGATGGTTCAGAATGTTTACATTTGACTATTCCATAGCAGTGTGTTAGTGCAAAGGAAAGTACTGTAAGCTGTATGTTTGCTCCCCAAATGTATTTGCGTAGACTCTTTCAAAGTCAGCAAAACATGAGTAGTGAAAATGGAGCTTTAACTGGCAATAGAAATGTTGCTTTATAGGCAGCCTGTTAGCATGAGAGAACAGGATGTGCTGTGATTGTTATGACTTTATGAGCAGGTCATACCAACCTATGGCTCAAGAAATGCTGTGTTAAAGCATGTCTGGGAATAGTGATACTAGTTCACTGTGTGAAACTGGTGTTATTACTTAACCTCTTTGCACTTATATTTTCACCTCTGGGATTAACAAATATTTACCCACCTTTGAAAGGTACCTTCTGTTCTTCAGAGAAGTGCTGAATAAATACAGGGTATTCATCAGCAGGTAATCCTGTTAATCTAATGTACACTCTCTGTCCATGTTGAATATGGTCCATGCTACTTGATCATTGTAGTTAGATTAATGAAGGATATTACAGGGATTAACTCTTAAGTAGTGGCTGCAGCTGCCCACCATGTGTGTTTACTATAACCCAAAGCCAAGGTTTGAAATCCTCTTGCCTATAGCAAATAGAAGGAATGCACTTGACTTTTGCAGAAGCAGTTTTCCACCCAAAAGAGCATTGTCTTGACCTGAGAGGTTGTAACACAACCTGTTGTAACACAACCTTATGCTCAGTGCTCTGATAGCTGCTGTGCTGCTGGCACCAGGGGAGGCAGCTTCAGTGCTAAGGCAGCTTCAGATCTCTGCCCGTCACATCAGTTTTACAGAGTTGTTGTAAGGTTAAAACTGTCTTATTTCTCACTGCACTGTAACTGCTACAGGTCACAAATTTATGTCTAGAGTACTTTATAAAATATTATCTGGAGATGAGGTCCTCCCCAGTGTAATACAGGCTCGAAGTTGGCCCTGCTTTGAGCTGGAAGTTGGACACAAGGACCTCCAGGGGCTACTTATAACTCAGTTATTGTACAATGTCAGGTGTAGCCTCAGCAGCATGGAGCTTGGCATGAGTTGAAAATCATCCCCAGGGCTCCTGAGGACATTCCTGTGTAGCTGCTTCAGAGTAAGCTCTGTGTTGCTACAGCAACACCTTTATCAGCAGCACCCTGACTGGTGTCAGGGTAGTTCTGGGAAGACCGTATGATGTGCTGGCACATTTCCCATGGGATAGAAATACTCCTTCACAGCCCTCCTGTTGGCAGTGGTATTCACGGGCTCTATTTTGTCCATTTCATTTCAGTGGCACTTGGAGAATCTCTGGGCTCTTACAGATGTGGGAAATATTTTCAACAGAGGACGGCTGGGCTGGTGTCTGAGGGAGAAGAGAGCACAGAAAACACTGCATCACCTGCATGCATTGAAATTATGAGTCTCTGACTGGAGTATGGAGGGAGAACATGTGCTTGCAAATGCTTCATTTAGCAGTTTGAGAGGTTGGAACTTGCAGTTTTCTGGCTGGAGACTGATATGGAAAATGGGGGTTGAGCACAAATGCTATTTTTAAATGATGATGACGATGATGATGTTTTTTTAAGCAGTTTTCTGTTGTCTTTTTTTCTCTTCATTAGAGTACCTTGTGGTATTGAAGTATATAGACTGCTAGGAGTCCAAATTTCCATTTTCAGCTGTAGCCTTTTCAAATCTTATGCTAAGCAGATGTAGTGGATCACTATTTGTGGGGAAAAACTACTACTGCTTTCCTCAGTCAGGCTTGCATGGTTCAGTAACGTGTTAGAATACTTTCACTACCCATATCAAGTGTTGGGAGCTCTCTATATGCAATGCCCACAGCACGCACTTTGACCTTTGTGAGCTGTAAGCAGGTACCAAGCCAAGGAACCATTATCTGCTCTCATTAACAGTTGCATTAAAGTGAGATATTGTAAGGCTCTAGAAGGGAGTAAAGTGTATAGGGATGGGGGGGCCTCTATAAGTAACCTGTAGAAGGTAATTTGAAAACTCTTATCACAATGGATGTATTTTTCCTTTGTCTTTTTTTTTTCTGAAGCCTCTAAGTTGTTTGGTTTGGATCCTTGGGGTTTTTTTCTGTTTCAGTTTTGGAATGTAGCCTCTTTTGTCCCTGGGAAGACGATTAATTCTTGTTCCTACTGCCACATAATGAGAGGGAGAGAAGCAGGATGATGCTGCAAGTTTTTAATCTATCCTGACTGCAGAGAAAAAAATTTAGTTATATAACTTGTCCATAAAAAGAGGCATCTTTTCCCTGACATCCTTTTTACTTTTTCCAGAATGAAATAAAACGGGAAGTAGCTTAGTGTGGTGGAATTTCATATTCATGAATATACATAGTGTGAGAGTCGGTGTCTTTCATATGGTCTGTGCTTTGACACTCAGCATTTCTCTTTGCATTTGTAACTGAGGACAAAGCAGCTGTAAGGCAATGGGTGGTTTACACACCCCGAGAGGAACAGAACAGGACACACATGGGAGAGACAGGTGTATTCTACTGTATGGGAGGAAGAGGAAAATCCTGGCAGAAGTCTGAGAAAGCCCCTGGAGAAAGAAGTGCACTCACAGCAAGGTTGCTGCTCACCTACACGTACCTCTGAGCAGCTCCTATGGGAAGGCATCTTTGCCAGCTGTGCCAGGGCAGCTCATTTCCATCTGCCTCCCTCAGGGCTCTCCTGGTTTCTGCTGGGATTTAAACTGATCCTGAAGGTCAATAGCAGCCATTTATTAAAACTTACCATTAAGTAGTATTTATACAGTTATTAAAACATGTTTTTACACTGCCATGTTAGCCTAGTAATTGCTTGGGTGATTTCATCTATGTGCAGGATACTGCTAAACAGAGCAGTGCCCCTGATACCAAATTAGTTGGTTAAAGGTAATTCAGCAAGGGATGGCCAACAAGCACACTTTGCTTTCCTCTCTTATTGCCTTCAGTTCTTACATCAGTCTGTGAAGACTGTATCTAGAAACTGCTAAGACCAGTCTGCAGCTTTCTCCCAACATAATTAGGGCTATGGATAGCCTCCTGCACATTCCTTCTCTGTTTCCTTGAAGGAAACCTCTCTTCTGCTCATCAGAGGGGCCTCTTTCATTATTTACAGCTTCTTGTTATCATTTGCATTCCCGTTTGCATGATACAGCGCCTCAGTGAAATCTCAAGGCCATGGACTGACCATATTTCTCTCAGTATCTCTCTTGAGCAAATGTCATGTTCACACTGGCACTTAATTGCCTGCCTCCTTTCTCTCTGTGTCTGCTTTAAGGTCAAGAACATGGTCAAGTCATCCTTCAGTACATTCACTATTGTTGTCATCATTAAACACTACACAGTAATAAAATTAAGAACAATCCATCCTTCCAGAGCAAGAATGTAAGGACTGACCCACTGGATCAAACCAAAGCTCTGTACATCTCAGTATCTCCTCCTGGGAGGTAGCTGATAATAAGGGCCCAGAGGGACACACATGATCAGATTTAAAGTGTAACCATCCTCTAGGCTTTACTCAGTGTGCATCATCGACAGCAGATTGCCATGGCCATTAAATGTCCTGTTTTAAAGCTAACATGGGCTTGGTCTTTCTCCTGGTTTCAAGTTTTGACAGTATGCCTTATTATTTAAAGTCACTTTTTGATGACTTTTTTTTTGGTTATTATTGCTGTTGTTAGGGGTGGGTTTTATTGCTTATATGTAGGGTTTATTATTGAAGTGTTTCCTTTCTTTTTACATTTCAGTTGCATGCTGTCCATAGCAGGGTGTTTAGGACATAAGCAGTGACAGTCCAGTGGAAAGATGGTAGCAGCTAAAAAGGACCAAGGAATCTAACCTGAGTGTCAGAAGTAGTGTAATAACAGTGGTAATTTATTAATGTCTTTATTGACTTTTAAGGTTGACAAAGTAATTCCCAGTCTAAAATACAGTGCTTTTTTCATCAATTTATAAAATGCTGTAAATCAAGCATTTTCTTTGTTCCTTATGTGTCCCTTCCATCTCAGGATATTCTATGATTCTAGGATTCTGAACTAGTAGAGTGGAAAACATGCTGGACTAGGGTAATTTCTCGTGGAGCTGGAGGGTCTGCAGAGAGCTCAGATCCACTAATGAATTATTCTAAAACACATGTATTTATTCCAAGGTAGAGGCATCTTGTATCATGTTAGTTACAGAAGAGGAAATGGAAAGCAAAGAACAGACTTCTCAGAAGACACTTTTGATGTACAATCTGAGGTATTCAGAGCTTAATATTTGGGATATTGAGTATTGGTGGCTGAACTGTGCTGCAGGGTTCTGTATTTGGATAACTGGGGCTAAGCTCTCCCATTTTGTTTACCTAAAGCCAAATGATACATTCAGACATGCTAGTCTCCATGTTTTCCCCAAGCTCCTGGAGTGAGTCACTGAAATGAGAAGTGTTTCTCAGGAATCACAGTTCCCAGCCCAAATGCCAGACCACACCACTTTTGAGACAAAGTAGGCATTTCTTAATCTTTCTTTGCTAATGGCCATGGCTCTGAAGCAATTAATTCAATAATAAAGATGAAAATAGCAGCCAGGAAATGCCGAATGTCTCCCCATGCTTTTACAATATTCCCCATGAGTAGGATTAACCTTTTCCTGTCTACTCCATATTTGTTAGTAAAACTGTCATTTCAGAAATGGGCATTTTTTATTACTGTGTTCAGAAGCTGCATTCTACTTGGATTTTTGCTCTAATTGTCCATGTTACCCCATTAGGTTTTCATTTATTTGTTTCTTTTTTTTGCTTCCCAAGTGAAGTTAGGTAAATGCAAGGAATCACCCATTCTATTCCAGTGGGTGGAACACCAAACACTTCTCTTTCAAGAGGCTGAGTATATTTATCTTTATGTGTGTGTGCGTGTGCATTCCTTGATAGGATGCAGAATATTTATTCCTGATCAAACTATCTTTCTTCCCCTGATATTTTTAGGTGCTGTAACAATACTGCCTGATATATGTGTGCACTATGGTTATGTGTATTTTATTTATTTTTATATTCATTTTTGGTTTTGCCAAATGAACTTCAGCACCCAACTATCACAGATTTTCTGTCTGATATTTTTCTCTATTTCTGGGTACATTTCTTGGCTGGGTTGTCTGCACTTCAGCTGTTCTTAAATGCCTCTGGTGTAGGTTTGATCCATTGAAGGACGTAAGAGTTGTCTGCACTTGCTACCTCCTGACCTTTTCTGGATTTGGTAACAGAGTGCCCTGTGCATGTATGTCAGTGACGCTTTTGTTCTAAGCAGCCCTGGCTTGGCAGTTGTTGTTCAGCTGTGAGGCAGAGATCCCCTTTCTCTGGCGCAGAGAGGAATGAGTCTGATTATAGTAGAGCTGTTGGGGGGTCTGACTTTTCCATGGCTGTGAACTTCTCGGGAAAAGTAGTTGCTAGGAGAAGACTGCATAGTATTTAGGGCAAGGGTGGTGGCTCTGCCTTCATTAACAAAGCTGATTTATTTTATAATCTGGGGAAGAGAAATCAAACCATCTAATGGTGCAATCTGTGTAGGATTTTTCACTGCCAAACCTTCCACTGCTAAAGCAGTTCCAAAATGTTCTACTAGCATTGGATGGCATTTCTGCTGAGCTGGCTGTGTAAATTAATTCATATCTGTTCCTACACTTTAACTCTTCTTTTGTCTCTCCATTTTTTGGCAGTCTTTTTTGTTTGGTTGGTTTGGTTTTTTATAAACTGGATGAGGTGGTTTAATAGCAAAGGGAAGGCTTTCTTCAAGCAAAGCCTCTTTCCAGGATGCTTGGGATGTCACATTCAGAGCTCATAGACACAGAGCTGTGTGACTTGTCCTAAGACACAGCCCATGAGGAGTAGGTAGGGGGCATTGTCACCCTTCCACTGGTGACTCAGTGGAGCTGAATTCTCTCCTTCACTCGGTGTTTACCAAACAGCTGTTTCAGTAAAGCTCCCTGCATTCATAGTCAGGCTCCTTAGGTTTGCCATCACCACACTACTTTGTTAATTATCTGTGTACATTTGAGGCTTAAGATCAGTCAACAGTAATGAGGTGGCGATTGTGCCAGTTGTGTACAAAGCAGCACAAGAGGGGTCCGTGTCCTGCTTGCCCCTGTCAAAGTTTGCTGCCAGCCAGAAAAAAAATCCTCAAACCTCTCTGAGGTTTGCTGCCCAGAAAACAGCAGTGGGGTCAGCAGCGATGGCAACTGGCAGGAGGTGCAGTGAACATGGTGAGCTGGAAGAGGCTGGCAGGAGCCAAGAGGACTTGAGGCTGAGTTATGATGTGAGCACTAAAACGTTTTGCTGCAGCTTTGGGTGTCGTCCTCTGTATTATCTGTCTTTATGATCCAATATCTTCTCTTGTTGGTCCAGGAAACGTGCAGCAAGTACTAAGTGGCAAGTTCTGGGTACTGTGATTACACAAATATTCTTGCATAGAGAACTGTGCCTTGTACTTGATAATATCCCATCATTAACTGTAACAATGTTGTGGATTGTCTGCCAACATGCAGTCTAAAAGCTCCCACTAAATAATCCTGACAGAGGAATAATCTTGGATAACAGATTTCCAAGGACTTATTTGGCTACGATATACAAGCAAGACAGCCACAGGATGATTCACCGCTTCAAGAATTTGGGCTGGGTGACCTAATGGCTTCTTTTGGAGAGAAGGCAGTTCTTGCTTAGAGCAAGCATGCCTGGAGAAGACGGCTAATTTACACTTGCTTACTGCAGCACACCACCCAGCCCTGCCTTTGTGGTGCCCGTACAGCAGTTAATGCTGGCTGGAGCGATGCTGCTACTCTCGACCCTTACAGTCCCTGAGGCAGCAGCGTGTGGTGGCCCCATAGCTGCAGCTGTGGTTCCCGGCCCGTCTGTAACCCAAAATTGCGGCGTTGGGAGCAGAAGCGCTGCTGTAGCGCAGCTGCGGTGCGGAGGTGACGGCGCGTTACAGGTCACAGCGCGGGGTGGAAGTTCCCCCTGCTGGAGGAACGGATCCACTGCGGCCAGCGGAGCAGTGCAGCCGTGCACATGTTCCCCGAAAATTAATTTCTAGAGGTGCTGAGCTTTAACTACGTGTCTATCTATGCCTGCAGCTTTACCTGAAGCCTGTGGGTTGTTGGTCTGTCTGCCCCCAGACACGTTGGTTTTCTGAGGACCAGATCCAGAGTGCCATAAGAAAAGGTGATCCTGTTAGGGAGGACTGTTGAGCTCAGCAGAAGAAAGGTGAGGTGTAAGGTCAAGCTGGATGGGGGGCTGAGCAACCTGGTCTAGTGGGAGGTGTTCCCGGACGTGGCAGGAATTGGGAACGAGATGATCTTTAAGGTCTCTTTCAACCAAACCATTCTATGATAAGGGCTGGATACTCTGGACAGGGCTGTGAGGATGTCAGTGGTAACCTGGGACTAGAGAAGTCTGTGATCAGCTCCTAGGACTGCTGCCTCTGGTTTGAAACGTTCGGTCTCTCCCTGTAAGAGTTCTTCCCGGGTTACTCACAATACATGAGAGATTTTCAGCCTCTTTCAGCTATCCTGTCTCAGAGTGACAAGGAAACTTTGCTGCAGATGCCCAGTCTTCAGAAAGAACAGTGTGTGGGGCATGGAGGCAAGGATCCTGCAGTGCACCCAGGGTGGCTGGAGCCCTGGTCTTAATGCCAAAAACAGGCCAGCTGCTCCACAGACCAGCCTCCAAGTGAAGCTTGTGGGTGATCTGGTGGCAAGCTTGAGATCTCAGGATTACTGCAAGACAAAACCTCATCATGAATTGCCATGGGCATGTGTGCTTCCAGTAGAAGGGAAAAACCAAAGCAGGGGAAGATGATTTCAGGCAATCTAACCACATTTGGCATGTGCCGGTGAAAGAAAGGAAAAGAACCCAAAGGAAACTTAAAGAGAACAACCTGCAGGTCAAGCCACCATATGTTGTTGTGTGTGTGGGCAGCTGTTCCTCATGGAAATTGGACTTGACAGCCGTGAGACCCCCTAATGAAAACTGATGTCGAGGTGAGATTGCTGTTTGTAATCACTGATGATGATGGGAGTTTACCTGGATCGTGTGGCCAATACCCTTGTCCCTTGTGCCTGGACACTTTGGTGGGTGTGGGGAAATGGGGAAATCCTTCTCTTTCTGTGGATCGAAGACACCCATCGACCCCGTGCCTTAGCTTTGCCTTTACTTTGATGTGAACAGTCCGTAGGGTTTCCTTCGTGTCCTGCTCGGCTGCGGTGGTCCAGAAGCGCCCGCGTACCTGCCTGGTGCCGCGGATGGGGCAGGGACCCCCTGCGCATCCAAAACTCCCCGCTGGGGAGTCCGGCGGTGAGCGGGGAGCGTGGGGGGCTCCACCTCCTCCCGCGGGGGGCGGCTGCGGGCCCTGCCCAGTGTGGGCGGCTGGGCCCGGCTGCGCGTTGGCTGCGGGCGGTGCCGCCAGTGAGGCTGCGCTGAGGCTGCGGGGCCGGATGGCCGAGCCGCCCGCCCCGCGCACTCGGGCGGCGGCCGGCAGCGGGCGAGGACACCGGGCGAGCCCTCCCTGCCGGGAGAGCCAGCCCTGCGGCACACGGCAGAGCCATGGTCTCATGGATCATCTCCAGGCTAGTGGTGTGAGTAGCTGCCGCTCGGCACCTGCAGCGTGTGCCCGGTGTGCCCGCATGTCCGCGTGTGTGTGTGCGGTGTCCGCGCCGCCGGTCCCGCTCGCCCCTGCTGTGGATACTGGGCTAAATTTAGCAGGTTGTTGTCGGGGCCGGGGCGCTCGGCTGCCAGGCGGGTGAGGCAGGAGGTAGGTGGGTCGGATGGGATTTTCCAGCATGAGAAAATCACCCGGGGGGTGGAGGGCAAAGCGCTGCCGCGCTGTACAGCGCAAGGTGACAGGGGAGAAGGAGAGCGGATGACATCGCCCGGCGCTCGGCGACGGACGGGCTCGGTGTCCGGAGGGGGGATGGAGCTTCAGCGGGTGGGAAAATGGACATGGATTTGGGCAGCGGCGCTTTGTTACCGGGCTCGGCGCGGCCGGGGGCTCGCGAGGGGGCGTGGGAGAGGCGGCCGCGGGGTCTCCCAGCCGCCGCCGCCGCTTTCTTCTGTCTGTTTTGCGGAAGAAATGTCAAATATTCCTTTCCTCTTTGCAACTTGCCGCCCACCCTCTCAAAAGGCCGTCTCGCTTTCCCTTTAACCTGTCAGCCTGGGAGAAGAAGCGTGGGGCTCTTTGCACTTGTCCTACAGCTTTTCCGTGGCTGAAATTGCTCTAGGTGGGAATACATGGAAAAATTCCCTGAAAATTCTTCCTAGGCAACAGGGGGAATCGGGGCAAGCTCGAGGTGTATGTTTATCCGTCTCACCTGGGAAGAGGTTTAGCGAGAAAAAGGCGTTTTTGATGCCATTTGGAAAATTCGTGGAGGAGGGGGATTACAGGCTTAAGGTGGGGCAGCAGGATGGCTGTTCTCCCTTCTGGAAATGTGACTGGGGAAGGCTAATATATAGCATCAGATGAATAATTTGCCAGATTTCTCTGTCATGTACATATAGATGCATCTCCTGCAGATTCAGGAGAACATCTGTTGTGCTCTTAAGTTGTTTTAGAGGGTCTGCGAGGGCCTGTCACTTTCTTTGTCTGCAAAAAACGTGCCATGATGTTGCACCATCAGCGTGTTTCCAGAAAAGCATTTTCAAGGTCTCTTTTGCCATATGAGATGAAACATCAAAAGGAAAACTCACCTTCATCTTAGTTATGTCTCTGTATCAGTAAGACATTGAGTGTCAGATACAAGGATTTTAGGGGGTTCTAGAGTTGAATTTAGCCCCTGGAGGACTGTCATCTGGATTCAGCTGCAGCTAGCCATTATTGGCTTGCACTTCATTCTGGGAAAGCATGTTAAATATTTAAAAGATTTAATTTGAACAGTATAACTGCAGATATCTCTGCCAGCAATGTGAGATGTAGCATGTATTATCTAAGGCAGCTTTTCTTTCTTCTCTACTAGACTAATTTCCACTTTGAAAAAAAGCACATTATCATGTAACCCAGCTAATCCCCACGAACAAAGAATGTCTAGCCAGAGATGGTAGTTTAACTTACTTGTCTCAGCACATGCACATCTACACAGATGATTTCATCTAAGACACATGGACTGGGTAAAAATCTGATAGGGGCAGGACCTGGAGCAGTTGACCAGTCAGGTAATTAGGTGAGCACACAGACCTTCCTGTTCTCTTCAGTGTTGTTTGAATGACATGTCACAGCATGGAATCAGCTATGCAGAGGGCAGTAACAATTATTTGTTATGCTGCATTTTCAATAGAAAATAATGAATTTCCAGTGTAAATATTAATTATTTAGTAGTCATAGTAATAAGTAAGAATTTTGCAAGGAAACCTAGGGCAAGCCAAGCTTGGTCACCACCTTATTTCCACTACTGAGTGTACATCCATCCTTTAAGAATGTTTTGCACCAGGAAGTGCTGGTTTGTTATGATCCCAGCAAGAAATTTGGACTCTTTAGAGTGTTGCTTAAAACACCATTTGCTAGAGGTAGCATTGCAAAGAAAAAGAGGAGAGTATAAATAATCTTGTATTCCATCAGATCCTGGAAACCCCGAGGTGCCTGACACGGAAGAACACCCCAGTCTGACACAGCACACCATGCAGGTCTGTCTGTGGAAAGGTTCCCTTACACTTTGATCTTTTCAGCTCTCAGAGCATTTTCTTTTTATTTCTAAAGACATTTCCATTCATCACTCCTACTGCCAGATGAAAAGGATGTTCCCAAGAGAGCTCATTGCTATACTTAGACAAAGACAAAGGTGGTTTAATGTCAGGTGATGAACGAGTTGCTCCTGCATCCAGGAGGTGTGTGCATCCCAACACAGGCCAGACAGCCAGGATACACCTGCAGCACAGCACAGAGCTGCACCCATTCAGGGTAACTCCGAGCTGGATCCCTGACTCCTTGGTGTACACTGGTCTTCAGATTAGGATCATGGCAAAGATTTAATCTATCTAATCCAGTTTTCCCATCTCATTATGAATCACTAGTTGATCCATCAGTACAGATAGCTGTGCTTTAAGTAGAATGGCCACCTGCTCAGGCTTTTTTTCCCTCTGCTTGTGTCTGTGTAGTTGTTTTTTTTTTTTTTATTAAATCTTATTAGCTGATAAGGATTATGAGGAAAGTGGTGTGGTGTGGTTTAGTCACACTGTGAATATTGCTTTGTGCTCGTATGACTTCTGCTGATCTCCACAGGGGTTATGTCTGATATGACTCAGCTAACAGGGCTTTAAAACAAAAAGCAAGCCTTTGCTTTGTCTCTTTGGTGCTTTGCTGCTTCCACTGCCTCTGATTTGGTTGTTACTGGCTCTCTCCTGGCAGTTTCTATTTCTAAAACATTGCTGAAGGAGAGGAACCTGTGAGCACTTCTTACCTTTTTCAGCAGGAAGTCAGGCTGCAAACCTTCTCTTACCTCATTTCACCTTTAGTGTTTGGGCTTTGTGTCCAGAGTGCTGACTAGTTCTGCCTGCAGAGCTGTGTGCTCGGAGCCCCCAGAAAAAGAACGATAACTTCAGAGCAGCATCTTATACTGCCATAGCTGTGTATTAAAGACTTTATTACATTCAGCATCTTTACTAGGTACTGTACAAATGCAAAACAAAAAGATAATCATGTCCCTGGATATCTTTTTCCTCTGAGAGCTCAATTCTCATTCTCTTCTGGTACTACTCCCAGGTAGTTTTTTCACTCATCCTAGTGAGAACAAAATCGGGTTATTTCTTTTCTTGTGGCAGTGGATTATGGTGACTTTTCCACCAAGGGATGCCTGTGATCACTGGAATTGCAGTTGTTGCATCTTGGAGTTAGTTGTTCATATGTCTTTCACAAAACTGGAATGGGATAACATCATTATTCATGGGTTAATTACAGCCCTTTTTTATTCTTCATTTCTGAGTACATCTCAAAGGACATCCTGGAGCACCTGTATCTCAGTTTCCTCATCTGTGAAGTGTAATGAACTGTTCTGAATTTATCTTTGCTGAGGCAGACCAGAAGGGACCGATGGTCTGTCCTACCAACTACAGGTTATTGCTATTCATTTCAAAGGAGAATTCAATTTGCCTCAAATGGTAGAGGCCTCTCTAGGAGAAGGACTTGGGATCTGTCTTCGTTATTGCAGACCAGTTCAGCTACAGTGCACAACACTGGTAGTCTTGGGTGGCTACTTTTGGCTGTTGTCTGCAGGCACTTTGGAGTTAAAAGTGGTGTATATGAATGCAGCCTATTGTATTGGCATGGGAATCCTGTTCTTTCTCAGAAGCATGAAACTTGGTTTATGTGCTTGGGATCACGCAGAACAGAAATAAAGGTTTTTGGCTCCCATTGTGAAAGTTAGGCGCATCACACAGCCTGTTGAAAGCCTTTCAATCTGGAACACGTGGCAGAGGAAGGAAATGTCAGTAAAAATGAGGCTGGGTTAGACAGGTTATCAGTAGATGAGATGATACTGTGTGATGACTTAGGCATTTGAATTCCTCCTGTGAGAAGAAATGCATTGCAAATTATTATAGAATGGTTAAATATGTTCTTCATGGTGAAAATCCACGGCCTTAACTATGCTTTTTTGCCTGCATTTATTTTCTTTTAAGTCAAAATAACAGTTATGGCCTCTCTGATCACTTATATTTTGTTGTGAAAGAGAATGGCAGCTATAGATATGTTCACTGGGAATTCCTGTCCCTGTGTGGAAGTAACAGGGATTCGGGAATCTGTCAGAGGCATCCTTCTTCCGGCTGTCCCAGGAAGTAAATGGATTCTGAACAAAATCAAAGGGTAGCCAAAGAATTCTTTAAACTGTGTGATGTGTGAGATCGGCCACCCCCATCCTCATCTGGTGTCAATCCATAGTGCGACTGAGTCAGACATCGATTTCATCTTTATATCAGTAAAGAATTTCCATTTTAGAGAAACTTAGCAGATCCTTCCTCCTCCTGCTTTTCATGTGTATGGGAAGCCTGAAGAAATTTATGAATGAAACAAAACCTGGAAAGTCATATCACGGATATTATCTGATGGTAGAAAACGATAACTTGTGTTTTCTTTATGAGAGGCAGAGACAGGATGCACTCAAGCAGGCAAGGGCTGCTCTCATAAAAGCAGAGCACAGCTTCAAGCTGTTTGGTATTGATACGTCAGCATTAGGTTTCAGTTGATATATATCACCTGATATATATCATGTATTGGTTATTGATACATCAGTATTTGCATTTCAGTTGACATACATCACATATGTGAAGGTCCTTCACAGCCTGCTTTATTTACTTGGTGCTGGCAGGTGACATGAAGGATTCAGGTGTTCATTGCTCTCTACAGGCCTCACACCAGCAGTGTAAAATTATCTGAAAATACGGCAAAGGACCCAAACTACAGCTTGAGCTCCCGGTCGAGGCTGTAGGATGAGTTTGCAATACACTCTTCTGTGCTCTGGAGCTGGGAAGTGGGGAGGGCAGACCACCTGCCCTACTTGCAGAGTTTACTAATAAACTTTACCTATAAAAAAGGTGGTGTAATCCCTCCAAAACAGAGGCTGCAGGCTTGCAGTGCTGCTGTCCTCTGTCTGAAGAGCACGTGGTCTCTGTGGCTGCCAGCTCAGTTCATGTGCATCCCTGCTGCAGCCTTTGGCTCTGCTGAGGGGGCAGAACCTGTTGGTGACAGTAAGTGACAGAGGAGCACCCAGCGCAGGTGCGACATTTGCTGTGCCCTTGATGTGAAATGTGACCGTGTGATCACGCTGCAGGGGACAGCACTGCCTGCTGCTCTGGCAGCCGTGACCCAGATTCTCCTGCCCAAGCACAGATGTGCTGGAAATGCTCCTGGCCCCAATGGGGAAGGTTTTCTGGTGTGCACATCACAGATCTTACTGCTTCTGGTGTGGTAAGGAAGGATGTTTTACCAGCCTGGAAGCTATGGAATATAGCCAAAGGGCTTGGCCTTTGCAGTTGCCTTAGTACAGTATTTTGCCTTTGTGGGACCCTTTCCATTCACTGTGTTAAAGCACCTTGAAGCAATAATTTAGCCTTATGTCATTAGAAAGATTTTTACTGCCATTGTATGGGTAAGGGTGCCGAGACACACAGAGATCAAGTGATGTGTCCAGTATTCCACAGAGTAACAGGTAACATGTTTCCTCCAGGCTCCCTGCTCAATAAATTCATAAAAGGGAATCTGATAAAGGGAATTGGGAAACGTGTGTGTAGCTTTTTGTATGGATTTTTGATGATTGTAAGAGATAGAGCAGAACTCCAGGCTTAGATGCTCCCTGAAGCAGTCGAGCAACCAAAGGCTGAAGTATTTTGAATCATGACCCTATTCCCTTTCAGATCCTCAGTGCTGTCCTTAGTGTCAGTCAGCAGAAAGCAACAGCCACACTGCCTAATGAAGGCTACTAAGTCAGGAATTACACTGCCCGAAATTGGTTTCCTAGTCACAGGAGGGACATTTAGATCCAGGGTACTTGAGCTGTGGTTCACAGATGGCAGTCCACAAAACATCAGTCAGTCAATGGAAATTGTTCAGCTCTAAACCAGAAACCCTCATACAGGCAGTTATGTACTAACTGATTTAGACAGAAGATACCATTTTTTATTTTTTAGTTACAAGTTTTGTAATTATATCTACTGAATTACAGTTTTGTAAAATATTAACATTTCAACATTTTGCCTATTCTCTGTAACTTATTATTTGTCATCTATCCTTAAGCAACAGTTGGATATAAAATGAACTGTGTGTTTCTTTTAAAGGTTTGCATGAAGTGAACAGGAAAGGTTGAGAAACTCTCTTCTGTGCTCTTACTGCAGTTAACAGAGTGAGACTGGCATCTCTAAGGAGCTTCCATCAGAGGTTGTGTGTTGCGTGGAGAGCTGTTGGGTCAAGGGGAAATACTTGATACAAATTGGATGAAGGAGGATGACACAATCATGCCTCCTACTTCTTTTGAGCAGTTGCTTCTGAGTACTGAGCACTGCATTTGTCTTTCTGCTTCTGTATCTCAGCAGACAGAGCTGATATCTTTGAAACTTTCAGGCTAATCATAAGGGTGGATGAAGACCTGAGTGCTGCAGAAGTATTGGCCAGTTTGGATTGCTGCAGAACCTTTGTATGACAAAATTTCTTCTACATCCTCATTAGGCAGCAAGGATCTGAGTCTAGATTTCCTTTTGTTGTCTTGTCCACTTGGCTGAATTGGGGCCACTCAGATTTCAGTAGGTCTTGTGAGGTGAAATGGCCTAATGGAGGGATGCATCCATGTAATCGGGCTTTTTGCAAGCAAAACACTCTTATGGCAAAATCTCCCTTAGATCACCTGTATGGTTGAAGTTAATCACATGCTGCTTTTTGCAGGGAAGGTCTCACATACTTTTGTTATCACTGGTATGCTACTTAGATTGCAAACTCTTTTGGGCAGCAAGTTTATTTAGTATTTTTAAATGAGCAAGATCATTTAGTATTTTTTATCTTACAACACCTGGACAGTGGGGATTAGTCTCTAGCTGGTTCTTCTAGTAAGAAAGATATATATATATATATATATACTTCTGTAGTAACTGAAAAATAAATAAGGTATGAATACATGCAACTCAGCATTCTAGGTGAATCATTCTTGAGACTGATCCTATGCTCCTCAGTAATTTCTCTGTGACACTATTGCTGGTACAGTGTTCATGCTCTGATTTGGCATTTCACATGCATGTAGTAAGGCAGAATTTAAACTGGTAAAATACAGGCAAAACAGATGGTGAGCAAAGTGGTGAGAAAGAGCTAGAAGAAGTGACAAAATGAAGACTGTGTTTTATCTTTCCATGACTTGTGTGCTTTTGAAGAGAATGATTGAGGTAACAGGACATGCCTGCTCATTCCACAGGTCGGACTTGGGGAGGCACTCCAGACCTGGAGCATCATGCCAGAGCCAAAAACATGGGTGGTGCTTTCCCAAGCTTTGTACACAGAACCACTCCATCTTTTGCTGTGACCCTCAGAATGGGCATAACTCCTTAGCAGAGTACTCTGCTGTTTCTTTCTTGCAGACACATTTTGCAAGAGAAGGGAAGGGCAAGGGATTTTAATTTGCTCTGGGTGGTAAAGCAGTGACCTGCAGGCCGGTAAAAGTGGTCACAGAGCCAGAAGAGGGGCAGAGATGGCATCAAAGGAGGAGAGAAGCTGGTTGTACAGTAAGTAGAAACGAAGAGCAAGGATTATGTTTCAGAAGGGACACACATTTATATGGAGGCAGAGGATTGGGTGTCAAGTTGGAGATTTACTCTTGGCAGTGACAGGGACAGCTGGTGTCACGCTTAGGAAAGGCTTGTTTCTTCAAATGCTACCTGCTGCATCCCATACTGCCCATGTACTAATTGCTAATAAATAAACATCCAATTTCAAAGAAGGAATCAATCAACTGTCAATAAAGCTGCAGTCTCTCTTTCCCCTTTCTCTCTCATGGAGCCAATAGTAATATGTTGCTTTCCAAAAATGGCAAATTTTACAGGAGAACAAAACCAATATTGAAGAACCTATTCGTGAGGAGCTACAAAGAATGCTCCTCATGTCTGAAATGTTGTGCCTTTTTGGATGGATCCCACAGATGCCAGGACCATGTGTGTACCTGCCTGTGAATCTACCAGGCAATCCAGTGCTATCAGCATCAATGAACAGCTGCAGCTCCTGCAGAAGAAACGCTTCTGTTCTGTTGAGTTCATACTGCTGCTTCTTTTCATTCAGCTCATTTATTCTATTTCTCATTTCCAGCCTATAAATAAATGTTTACAGAGGAAAGCCAAAAACTGACAGACAGTTCTTGCCTCGTGTTTTGGAGGGAGGCTTATAACCAATAACCAACCTCATACAAGGAAAGGGCTTGTGCTGCAGATTTTGTATGAGAATACCAAGAGCCTGGATTCAGTGAAGTGCTGTAAATTCCCTGTAGGAAGAGGGCAAATTATTTATTCTTTCCTGATTTCGTACCTGTAAAATAGTCTTAGTGGTAATCTCTGCCCATGTAAACTACCAGTTCTATTATACACATGGTAGACCTGATGTGGGAATGAGGTACCCCCACTGGAGCAGAATTGGAGGGACAAGGTAAATATGAATTCTGAGCTGAAATTTCCAAGACAATGGTCAGAAGTCTAGGAGTGCTCTGGGATGTTTTACATAGACAAGCTTCTTCTGTGGCAGAGCTCTCCTGGCTGTCAGTCCCTGAGGAGTACTCATGGAGAAGAGAAACCGGGAATCTTGTATGGCATTTCAGGAACATCACCCTTCCAGGGAGGATAGATGGGAAACACCTGGTCATGGTAAAGAGCAGAGCAATCACAGGAAGATGACCTTCTCCATTCACCACAATCTTTTATCGTCACCTTTGTCTTGATGTCTTCAGCACAAATGCTGTGACAGTTGCTGTGAGCGTGTGAGGAGAGCAGCTCTCCCCAGCTGCAGGTCAGATCAAACAGCCCTCGTGATGAGGTGGTTGTTCTGGCTTGGGCAGTTCCCACAGAACTGCTCTGGGCCGTGCTCTGCCTTGGGCCCTTTTGTGGATGAGCAATTTGAGGCTCTTGAGCCTCATTCTGCTCATGGAAAGATTCTGCTTTTCCTGCTGCCTCTTCTGCTGTGGACTTGGGAGGAGGACATGGTCTGTGCTTATCTACACTTAGACCTCTGAGCCACTCAGATTATGTGACCCACAAGAAACTATCCCCGGTGTTAGATCAGGCTCAATAACACCATCTGGCTCCTAAAATCTACCTGCAGAATTCATGGTGACATATGAAGGAGAGAGATGGATGCTGGAGCTGCCCTGAGGCTAAAAGGCTTTGGGTTTAGTCACATATTTCATGGGAAAAGATTGTGTGGTTTGATTTGAGAATGCATGCAAGACAGGTGGTTATATGAAAATGAATTGATGGTCAGTGTTTAGATTCCACTGACCATGTCCCTCTGCAAAAAAGCCCACTATCCTGGCTGGTATTTTTTGCTGGAAATCACAGCAGAGAGGCCAGGGGCACGGTGGATAGAAGCACTGAATGAGACTTTCCCCCCTTCCAAACAATTTGGCTAGGTCTGAGTTGAAGCACATTGTCAGGGCAGCATGGAGGCTGTTTGCATTTTCCCTGGCTTAATTTTACCTGTTTTGTAGCTGAACAAAGGACTCTGCTTTCCAGGTTTATTGTTTTCATTCTGCTTATAAGGATTTTGGTCAAATCAGAAAGATGTTTCTGTTTAGAAAGAACATTAATAATTAAATTGAGATACTCTGGGGAATATACCCCATAAGGCTGGATTTGTTGAATTTAAGTAGATCATAATAATTTCCATGGCAACACACTCTGCTGTCCTATATACAGAAAGGGTCTTTCTCCTAGGATCAAATGCAGAGAGGAAGCTGCTATTTTAAAATATACCTTAAAAACAGAGACACTGAACTAAGAGTAAATTGTTTCCTACATAAATATTGTAGGAATTTTCTCATGCTTGTTATACTGTGCTCACCTCTTTTCATAGCTGTCAGAGTGCAATCAGTCAAACCAATCCCCTGCTGACTCTAGTGATTTATGGAGAACCTGAGGTCTAATGATGCTTTCTCAGGATATAATATATCTAACAGATCTCTCCGTATTTGGATATTTATATAGCTATAACTGTCATGAGCCTGCAACAGAGACTTCTGTGGTCATTTTGAACAGGTCTACAAAAATCCTTGTGTTCTGCTGCCTATCCTGGTGTCTGCTTGTGATCTCCCATCTCACTGTGCTAAGCAAAGCTGCTTTCATCAGTATTTGGACAGCACTGAGAGATCCTTGTGTATGGCGTGTTCTGTTACAGCTAGGATGGGAATTCCTAGCACCTGAACACTTAGAGATAATTGAGGAACCACACCTTCACTTAGAAGATTTGGAGATTCTTCAATCCATCAGGAATTGCATAAACTCTTTTTTCTAATCTAGCAATCAAATATGTGTATCATTTCATGTGCTGAAAAAAGCCTTACAGCCACATGATCAGAGTTACAGAATCCGTGTGAAATGAAGTGTCATCATCCAAACAAAAAAGATGGAATTCAATAGAAAGCTTCTTAATGTAACCTTTTAAGAAAAAACTCACCGTACATGAGGGGAAAAAAAAAGTTCCTATCTGGAATAATTACAGCTTCTCTATTTTGTGCATATAAGTAGGCTAAGTGGTGCATTGCCAAATTTTAGCAAGAACTGCCACAAAAATTCCCAGTCCTGGCTTGTGGTAAACCTGAAGAATTAAGGCTGGATTTTCTGCAGACAAACTAAATAAATAGCTGAAAAATGCTGGTTCACTGCAAACCTCAATAATTTCCTCATCCCTAAGGCAATCCCAGAGCTTCAAGTTGTGTCAACTGGTGCAACTTTGCTGAGGTCAGTGAGTGGTATAAATCTACCCAGGTGGGAGACCTAAGGTTGTGTTTGTAGCTCAGAATGGTGAGGGCCTTGTAGAGGGTGCCAGCTGCATCCTAGAAAATTGAGTGTTACAGGACAGAAGTTGGCCAGTTCAGTGGAGGACTTGTGTTCTCTATGAGCTGCGAGTTAAACTGCCCTTTGAGTGGTGCTAGATGGAGGATAGAAGGCTCCTAAAAGCATGAGTCTGCAGGACAGTTATTTTATCCTTTCATTTCAGTGTTGGGAATTTCATCACTAAATAGGAATATGGCTTTACCTGCACTTCAGCAAACAAAGCCAGTCGAATGGGCCATCCCAAAGCCTGTAATCAAGACACATGAGCTTCACTATCGAGCTTTTCTCTAAGAAGTGTTAATACCCACTGAAAGCTGAGGATGAAGAGCATAACCACCTTCTCTTTAGATTCAATCTAAAGAATCCTAACGCCTTATTGCACCCTAGCACATATATTTTTAAAGCTACTTTAATCACATCAGACAGGCAGAAACTCTGTAATCTCTCATGTTTCATACCTGTACCCTTGTGTGAAGCTTTGTTACAGAGGGTGCTGCCTAACCATGGCTGCTGCCATTACCTCTGAGCTCACGTTCCTGATCCTGGTTACCTTAAACCAGTGCTGCTATGCAGCTTTTCCAGAACTGGGAATCCCAGCAGCTCACCGACAGCCATTTCCAGGGCCTGAGGGGATGTGACAGAGGTGATTGATGATAAACACCCTGTGCCTGTTTCTACGTGTTATTCCTAGATCACTGCAGAATCAGCAGAGCTGCTTGAGAGACTGCAGACAGCCAGTGAAAGATCTTGCCTGCTGTCCATGAGGCAGGACATGCATTTTAAGTTTATAAATACTATGCCTGATTTTGCATGGTACCTGTAAGTGAATCAGTCTGCTTTCCATGTAGTTTGTGGTAATTCATATTTAGTCTCATGTAAACGCATTCTGTAAAATCATACCCCCCACCCCCAAGGATTTACTTATAGATTAGATATTTTTCATCTCTTTGATATAGTGTGTCCTGAGGTTTTTGCACTCAGATGTGCTATGCAGCCACTGGAATAGCTCAGCATTCTTTTTCAATTATTTTTCTGCTGAGGTTTGCAGATACTTGGCTGTAACAAATCAGGTCCCTATTCAAACACTACTATAATTTATGTATATTCTTGAAACCAAGAAACCTCACTCTGGGCAGCCAGGCCATAAATGGCTGAAGTCTGTGTAAATCCAATTCTCCAGACACGTTTTGTACAGCTACATTGGTTTGAAACAGTTTAACCATTTCATTTCAAAATAGCAGTGCTTTGTTTAGAATGTCACTTGCAACATTATCATCCTTCTGTGTGAATCCCCTTGCCTGGGAAAGAGAACAAACACCGGACTGTGGCATTTAAACCAGCAGTGCTAATGAATAAGAAATGATGGAAAAGCATACATAAGATAGCACGCGGTGTGGGCGTTCCCACAAAAAGTACAAGCTGCCTTCTCAAACAGCTGCTTATTTAGAAATCTCTGAAATGGTCCTAGAAGAATTGGCTGTCTTCCCCTTTGCTTTCCTCTCAAGTGATTTCTGTGAAGTCTCCATCTGGCTCCTAGGCCTCAGTTTATATTTTATTTTATATTTTGAGTAGCTGCCAGCTGAAAGGTATTTGTGTGAGAGGGAAGGTGAGAATGGAAAAGAGGTGAAGTTGCTAAGCCGAAAGAAAGAAGAGGGGCAAAGCCTTTTCTGTTCAGAATTGTGCAATGCACTGGCTTTTTACCCAAGCTCGAGACAAAGTGGTATTCCTCATGGTGTAGGAATGGAGCTGTGCCTGTGTCACAGGCTTTGATCTGAACACATTTGTGTTTGGGGAAATGCAGAATAGAAGAGAGCAGCATGACTTATCCCTTTTACTCTCTAAGGCTCTCAGCTAGAGCCTGAAATTCAGAGACATATGAAAAGTCTGGGAGAGATCAAAATTGAATGCAAATGGGAACATGACATCTTCTGTCAGAAGGAGGATTGAGTATCTGGATAGCGATACTGCTGTCTTGAGGCATTAAAAAAACCTGAGTCAAACCCCTTCATCTCTTCACCAAATTGTGAAACTGGATTTTAAATCCCAACTTTTATAATATGTGCATATATCTCTGGGCATCAGATATTTTGATTTGTACTCTGAATCTGCAAGGCTGTGTGCGTGCTCTTTTCTGAGAAACTATTGTCTGATACTTTATTTTGAATGGAAATGTTCCTGTAATTGCTTCCAAGAAATCACCTGACGAGAATAAATGAGCAAATGTGGGAATTGCTAAGATGTCCTCACAGTGAGATTGTCTCACTGTGTAATGATGGAGGTGGTACAGAAGCAGTGCCTGGAAACTGCAATTTCTCTCTCTAGATCTCACACTGCCTGGGCTGTGACCAAGCTGATGATTTCCAGTGGTGAAAGCCATTTAATTTCCAGCACGGTCAATGGAACGTGTAGATATTTGTTATTTCAGGCTTTATAAAGATTTTCACCCTAGGTATCTATTTGTCCAAAATCTAGAATTGTCGTATGTCATTCTAAAGCTCTCAGTATGAGGTGCTGTGCCATGAAATGCTTCAGCAGATACTTGTCCTCACTGGTGAGTCTCGCCTGCACTTTAGCTAATAGCTGGTTGTTAAAAAAAAAGTAGGTGAATAGTAGTTGTGCTGTAAAAAATTGGTGGAAGTGAAAAGAAACCCCTTTCTCTCTCTTACCTTTAGTTAAAGACCCAAACTTCACTTACTAGAATGTTACAGGGATTGAAATCTAGTCTTTGGTGTAAGAGGAAAATGTTTAACCTCTTAAGCTTCAGGGAGAAGCTATGGTAAGACGGGAAAATACTAGAAATTAAAAAAGAAATCGAATATTGGTCAAGGAGTACAAAACCTGGAGGTACTTAACAAGATAAAAGTATTTGGGAGGAATAGGGAAGGAACTGTCTTTTTGTAGCAGAAGTCTATTCAGTTGGGAGGTGAATCATGATGTAGGAAAGTTAAATAGATGAAGAGAGATTTCAAAGTTCAGAAGAGAAGCCTTGCATTTTAAGAAACATCCCAGAGTGGCTAAGGAAATGTGTCTAAGTGCTAGTATTTCTGTCTTGATGTATGTACTCTTGTACATACATCACTTGTACATATGTACTCTTTGTTGAGCAAAACCAAAGATATTTTAGAATGATCTATACAAATTGCATGAGTTGTATCTGTTCCATGCCCCTGCAAAGTGAACTGCAAGTCAGAAATATTTAACGTGAGCTGCAGTTCTGGGCAATATGCAAGTGTTACTGAGGGGATGGGCGTGAATTTTGGAGGCTGGGCAACTGAATCTCCACCTGGGGTATATCAGTCAACCCACACTGTGTGCTGGTATGCTCTGAGCCAGAAACAGTGACAACATCCTGCCCAACCTCAGCAAGTTAAACGCACAAAAGATGCATCTTTTGTGTGTCAGCACTGCATGATGGATGTCCAAGCAGGGGAATGCTCAGCTGGGCAGATGTGGAACCAAAATGTACAATGGGGACCTGAGAACTCAACTATTTCCCAGAGACTTGGAGAGAACTAATTGAAGATGGTAAGACTTACAGAGGTGCTGGTATTTCTGTGCCTAGGGTACTGCTCTTTCTGCTCAGTTACAGTCCTGAAAAGCCTCTTAGAATTATTAGATCAGAAAAATTAAAGATTCCTGGACCCTGGATTGTGTATTTATCCTGTTACTAACATAGGTCAACCCTTCGACAATGCTAAATATAACTTTTCTTAGGATCAGTTTCATTTAATCTTTCTTCATTTAACCTGAAAATACAATTCTCCAGCTTCTAAAGGACGATTTTAGGGGCTCTGGAGGAGATTGTCATTTAAGAAAGCCCTTTAAATCAATTTTAGCTTGATCAAGGCTTTGCAGCCTCTGATCCTTAAAAAAATTATCATAGCATGACTATTAACCATGTATGGGTAATTTACTTTCCCTGTGAGGTTCCCAGCTCCAGCAGAAGAAAGGATGTGTCATTTTGTCTCTAGGTATGTACCGTGGGCTGTGGTGTTTGGCATAGGGGTAAATAAGCTGATAATGACCTCTCTACTCATGGCTTTATGTAAGAAGAGATCACGCAACAACATTACCATAAAACCATTATAGTAAACTGCACAGTTAATGACACAAAGCCTTGTATGTGAGTATGTGGCTGTAGAGATAAGGGAAATCTAGCTGTTCCTCTAGCTCACCAAAAATGGCTAAGCAAGAGAATTAAAGCAGTGTTTGTAAATATTCATTTCATCTCCCTACGTCTCTTTTTGAAGCTCTTTGCTAACAGCAACCCGGTCTGTGTTAAGTCCCAGAATTAAGACAGTGTGGTACTATTCTTCACATTCTTCCCTTGCCAGTCGAGTAGGTATTCCCCAGCTTAGCTCCTTGGGGACAGCACCAATTGCAAAGGAAAGGGTGTGGTGGGGATGAGGAAGAAGGTTCTCCAAGCAGCAAGGAAGAAGCTCCTCATCATTCAGGGAGTGGATCCCTGGTGCTTCTGTACCTCTGATCATAGGAATGATGCAGTGCTGTTCTCTTCCAGGGACAGATACAGGGCTGGGTTAGTCAGAGGATTATCCAGCAGGTTGAAGAAAGTGATTGTTGCCCTCTCTTTGGCAACTGAGGGGATGTCACAGTTGCTGGCTGGAGGAGAATATCCTATTAGAGTTTCCCTGGTATAAGGAGGGCCTTGGCCAAGTGCAGTGAGTTCAGTGGAAGAGGACTGGAGCATATGGTGCACCAGGACAGATGAGTGGGATGTTTGCTCAGCCTTAATGAGAAATGGTAAAGGGGAGATGCCATTGCTGTCTTCAAAAACGTGGATTGTTACAGAGAAGGTAGAGCAAGGCTTTTTGTGGAGGCACAGCAGAAGGGTGAGAGGCAATGGAAACAAGTTGCAGCAAAGGAAATTCTGATTAAATATAAAGAATTTTTCAAAGCAAGGGTAAGTAAACACAAACAGGAGTCCAGAGATGGAGATACTGAAAATTTGACTGGATGGGGCCTGGGGCTCATGATTTATCTGTGGCAGGGGATTGGTGCTGCTCCTTTGTTCCTGGATGAGTCTGGTTCCTTCAGATTCAACCCTGGAGGAAGTGCTCTTGCTCTGCAGTGAGCACTGTCGATGGAAACTCAGAAGCCAAAGTGCTGGATGCTGGCTATCTCATATATTCTCCAGGAGAACTTCAGAGGTTCAGTAGGTATTTTATATTATAACCACTGTGGGCGAGTATGTGAAGGAGACGATGTGAAACAAGAGGTGCCACTGTGCTGTCATTTTGGTGTGCTTTTCATTATGTGTGTGAGCCCTAGTCCACTCTCTGCCCATGCATCCCATAATGAGTCTCATACCCATGTAGGTGCTAACCACTCTTGGTCTGTGAAGTGCTCTGGGGAGTCTCTCCCATTAATGTGTCATGGTGGGTGTCACCCCATGGGGCTGATGCTGCCCTGGGACAGCCCTAAGAGGTGCCAGGTCAGGGCATTATTTAGGCTCTCCACCACCTGCTGTTCTGTACCACTTATCCTAACACCATGATTTAGGATTAGCTACTAAATGGTCATTTTTCTTCTAATTTATTTTAGTTGGAGGCAAATAGTTGTCCTGGTAGTTGAAGCTGAATTCAGAGGTGTAGCCAGCAGATCTGATTGATTATTCATTAGTGGTCTGTGGCTTCAGAACAGAGGCCTGTTTCCTTCTGCTTTCCTCTCCCTTATGTCTGGGTTAGACTGGAGGCTGCTCTGTATCAGTTCAGCTCCAGCTGGAGATCTCTCCCTTCGTGTTTATCTCAGTTGCACCATACATTTCATTACAATGCTGTTATTAGCTGTATAAAATGGAGGGATTAAAAAGGATGAATGAAATGAGAAAAGACCCTGGAGGAATGAACTCTATTAAATTAATACTAGAAACCCTTGTCAAATACATGTAAGAAAAGACTAGAAGTCTCTCTTTTTCAAACTGTATGACAATTTCTTGTTTTCCTTTGTTTTAAAATAAGAATTATGCAGGTCCTAGTAAGAAAGCAGGTGCCCAACCACTCCCTAAAGTGTTTATAGTACCCAGAAGAAATACCAGTCTATGTCTGTGAGCCAGAAAGAGAAACTTGGTCTGCATGGCCTGTGAACTCCCGACAATGTTGCAGCTGTTATATTTAGTATGTGGCATTCTGATACCCATGCTCACCAAAGCATGGAGCTGGGCTGAATATTCTGAAATTACCTGTAGAATCATCTTGTCTTAGCTTTTCTACACTCTTGCTTTAAAACTGGAGTTGAAAACTGGGCACTGTTCATGTTCCTGATACGAGCTTCCTGTATGATTTTAATAAGTCTCACTTTTTTATCAGCTAAAATAGACATAAACCACTACTGAAATAGAAATAATCAGAAATCAGTAGTAATGCCACCAGCTTTGATATTCACATCAATAATATTTATACTGCACTTTGAAATCCTTCTTTGAAATATGTTATCAAAATGAGAAGAAATGTTTTAAAGATGGAGGGGGTTTGTTTGTTTGTATACTTAACTAGGAGGTAGATATTGGCTCTGGAACATAGAGGTTATGACTCAGTTGGAACACACTTGTTTTCAGAGAAGCTGGTCCCTCAAAATGTTTGGTCTTCTGTTTTTTCTGGTAATGTTCTGGAGTGCTCAGAGATGTAAGAAAGTCAGTTCCTGATGAAAGGAGTTACGCTGTTCACTGTTAATTTATCAGCATCCACCATATCCACCATACAAGTGGAAGGTGTCCCTGCCTATGGCAGGGATCTTGGAACAGTAGTGAGATTTCACCTCAGGCTGTTTTGCACCAAGCTGGCCATGACCATGCCTGATACCTGTTTCTGTACCAAACTGCTCTCCTTGGCTAGGGGAGAGATCTACCCTGGGTTTCCATGCTCCTCCAAGAGCTTCTAGAGAGCTCTGAGACCCAGAGGTATTCACAGCAGCCTTGGGAAAGCTTGATTTGTTACAGTGGATTGAATCATTGGTACTCTATGGAAAGTCAATGTTTTTCATTGCTTTAGCTGAATATTTGGGCCAAAGAGATCTTCTGGTTTAATTTTGAAATTACATTGAGCTGAAATATTCCTTGCATTTAGTTAAGCACTTCTAGTAATGTTCTGTCCCTGGGAAGCTGAAGTAACAATACTCTAAGGAGATTAAGTTGCAATTGATTTGAATGTGTTATAGTTTAATTTAATTTTTTATTCCTGTTTTCTGTCCCATGAGTACACCACAAGAGGTCTAAAGCTGTCTTTCACCGAGGGGTAGATGAACAGGAGCTTTTGTGTTTCTCGCCACTTCCTCAGACAGTGGTAGCGCTTACGGTTTGATGGTGGAAGTCTTCCATAACCTCAACTGAGTTTTTAGATACACAGAATGTAGTAGGATTATGCTCTCAATTAGCATTTCTGTATGTGGTTACACTTCCTAAAAGGTGATTCACATAGTATCAGTCAAAATAATTCCAAAATAATACTTTCAGCGTGATGTGGTTTTCTATGAAAATAATGCAGGCCTTCTCTGTTGATAAGCAATCCATATTTTATACCTTTTTTTAGCCTAGAAATTAGTTTGGTTAGGTTATAAGTTTTTCTGTTCCTTTTCATATCATGAGCCTCCCATAAATCTGTAGGCTAACTCACAATGCAGATTTTGGACCATCTGTCATCTCTGGAATATAATATCAGTGCTTCTAAAAAAGCCTTTTCCCACATAAACATCCCCCTCTCCAGAGTCAGGAAAAGCAGCCCTTCCCATCTAAAACATACCATTTAGTTTTCAAATTGCCATTTATTTGTCTTGGAAAATACCAAAGCTCTCAAAGCCAGAACTATACGGTCAGTACTGGCTAAGGAACGCATCAGGGCACACAGACCCTGAGCCCGGCCTTTTTGGAGCAGTGAAGCTGGGTGAAGATCTGACCCGGTCACAGAACAGGAATGTTTTCTTCTCTAAAAGGCACAGATTTTATTGCCCTCGGTATCACACTTTGATGAATTATTTCTTCTTCCCCAAGAGAGTGATGAAGCCGTGGGCTGTGCCAGCGCTGGGAGTCAGCTCAGTGCCGTGGGCTGTTTTCTCCTGCGGTGCTGCTGAGCTGGAGCACAGAGAGGGGAGGAGCAGTGGCAGCGCAAATGCCTCTGGCGAGACCCACGAAACATTATCTCTCGCAGGCAGCTGCCCAGAGCCCCTTGGGGTGTGCCAGGCACAGTGTTCGTGTTGGCTGCAGCTTCTCACCGTGGGTCAGAGCCCCACACCAGCCCCACACACTCTCCACACAGCCCCCCTTTCAAAACATTGTCTCAGTGACAGCAAATTCCCCTCCCTCATCAGCGCTCTGGGCCTGGCAGCTCTGCTGAAGGCAGAGTGAAGTAGAACAGACCAGCTTAGTAAACCTCTACCTGCAATGAGTTTGCTTCCTAAAATAGCTGCAGAGCCATGGGGTATTTTTATAGCAGCTACACAGGCATTTTCTGTTCTGAAGGACTGGAAGAAAGCTTTAAAGTGTTGGCTTGAGTGTAAATGGAATTCTGCTTGAGTTTGAAGGGAGTCTGGAACAATAACCCTAGGAAGGGTTGAGTACCTGCCTAATCTTGAATGGACTTTAAAAATGATACTCAAGGGTGTCCATGTAAACATAACCCTGTGAGGACCCTTCACTCGCTGCTGGTAGTTTTACTGGGAATGTCGGGCTTTAGTAGGCATCACGTGCATTATCCTAACAATCTCATTATTTAACAAGATCTCTCCATCAGTATTAGAGTTATTTTTGTATTTCCATCTTCTTCCTGTAGCAGGAAGTGTGGAAAGGGGAACAGTGGGGGCAAGTTTATCTTCTTTAGACCAGTCTGAATGTAGGAACTCAACATGAGTAAATGTAATAGTTCACAGAATCACAGAATTGTCGAGGCTGGAAGAGACCTTCAAGATCATCCAGTCCAACTGTCAATCCAGCACAACCATACTCACCCCTAAACCATAACCCCAAGGGCCACATCCAGATGCCTCTTGAACACTTCCAGAGATGGTGACTCCACCACCTCCTTGGGCAACTTATTCCAATGCCTAACCACTCTTTAAGTGAAAATTTTTTTCTAATATTTCCATTGGTGCAATTTAAGGCCATTTCCTCTCATCTTTTCTCTGTAGGCACAGCAGAAGAGACCAACCCCATCTCACTACAACCTCCTGTCAGTTCTAAAGAGCAATGAGGTCTCCCTGAGCCTCCTCCAGACTAAACAACCCAAGTTCCTTGAGCTGTTCCTTGTAGGACATGTCTTCTAAGCCCTTCACCAGCTTTGTTGCACTTCTCTGGACACACTCCAGCACCTCAACATCCTCTTAAAAGTGATGGGCTCAAAACTGAACACAGCACTTGAGATGCATCCTCACCAGTGCCCAGCACAAGGGGGATAATCGCTTCCCTGGAATTGCTGGCTACGCTATTGCTGATACAGGCCAGGATTCCATTTGCCTTGTTGGCCACCTGGGCACACTGCTGGCTCATTCCCAGCCTGTTGTCAACCAACACCCCCAGGTCCCTTTCTGCTGAGCAGCCTCTCAAACCACTCTGCCCCCAAATGCATGGGGTTGTTGTGACCCAAGTGTAGTTGTGTGACAGCTCCAGGCTGGCCAAGGCCAGTTCCTCCACCCGTCCCTGCTGCTATGTCTTTTGACCTGTTTGTGCCTGGCCATCTGCCAGGTCCTGTGTGAGGAGTGCCCTGGCTGAGGAAAACAAAAAAGGGTCATGTCAACTGGAGAGGAATATATGTTGCTTTGGGAAGATGAAGACTGCTTAAATTAGAAGCATCAAGGACAGTCCTTGACTTGCTGTTTCTGCTGGAAGGCCAGTCGGGTGTCCCTGTGCCCTGCAGTTACACCAGGAGAAGTGATTGGGTTTTGTCAGCCTTTAAGTTACATTAACCAAGATGAAGTTTCACTTTGCTTCTGTAGTAACCTGGTTGAGAAGTCAGAGGTGGATCTGGATGGAAAGCAGAGCATCTTTGTGTTAGACCCAGAGCTCTCCTGGGTCTGCCTTCTGCTTCCTTGGTGCTGTGCATGTGTATGGTGCTTCGGAAGTGTGAATCTGAGGACGTGGTCTTAGCAGGTCAGAAGAGCTAAGCAGGTCACCCACCGAGGAGGTGCAGAGGAATGTTTCCTAAAGCAGAGGGATGTGCTGGGTGGCTGTGCAAGTAGAGCTTTACCTGCAGAGGCAGTGCGTGACTGGCTGAGTGACATGGGCACATCTGCACATTTGTCCTTGGGCACTGAACCAGCCCCACAAGAATGTTTGATTCAAGTTGCAAGTGGCGTTTGAAGTGAGTCTAATATGTCTCTGGGGTATCAGGACCCAGTGCTTTCCTTGGGGGATATTTTTGTCATGGGTATTCTCAGAGTGTATCAGGATGTCAGTCTGGCATGGTCAGGTATCCACATCTCTTGGGGCCCAAGGTGGGGGTGGTGTCAGCTATCACCCTGAGGGTGAGCAGGGAATTTCCTGACTTCCCTGGAGCCATCGTTCCACTGCACAGTGACCACAAAGAATTTGCAGGAGCCACCTCCTAGGGAATATCAGCCCAGAACCTCCTCTGCACCTGGTGCTTCTTTCACCCCAGCCCCTTCTTGAATATCAGGCATTTGGCCTGTCCAGGGACTCAACTTAAGCCTTTCCCTGACCTTTTGCACTGCTTATTTTCACATCCCCAACTGCTGGATTTCAACTGGGAACCTTCAGTGCAAAGGCAGTGCCATTTATTTTTAATCTGCGGCACTGTGTGAACATTAATTAGGACTGATAATAAGGAACACAAACCTATTGGCACCCTTCTTGGTGGTATCATTGAGGAATGCTGGCGTGGTGACAGCTCAGCTGCTGCTCTGTGTGAGAGAAGCACACAGTAGTCAGTGAACATGTTGAGGAAATAGTAAATATCTCAGTGATTCCTAAATGTGTCCATCCCTGTGAGCAGAAGTTGCCATCTTGGCTGCTGTGTGCCAATGAAATGGGAACATTAGTTATTTATGGGCAAAACAAGGGCTATTCTATTTGTGTTGTGGTAGTACAATGTTTTAAGTGTTTGGGCAGCCCAAACACTGCTGGTGGCATGGTAACTAGAGGAACGAAACTTGGATGGCTTGGGATGTAGATAGCCCATGCTGGTATATTTGTAACAGCGGGTTACCACCCAGAAAATATCCCTGTGGTTAAAAATGCTCAAGGGAGTGGATGTGCAGGCATTTCTGGAGGTAACCTGAGTCCTGGCAAGAACTCCTGAGAATCACTCAGAGCCTTTCCATTTATTTAAGTGGCTACTTCATGGAGTGTGAGAGTTAATTTTGTGGGTAAATGACTTTTCCGTGAGGAAAGCAGCATCACCAAGTCAGAACTCAAGATGTCGTGTGGGACCCTCCCAGGTCATGGTAGGAGCTCTGAGGCTGTTCCCCAGGCTGTAGCCTAAATTCTGTCGGGAATACTGTCACATCTGGGATAGCCTGTGCTCCAGTAGATCCAGAGAAGGAACAGAAGGATGTAATAGCCAGCTCTGACTGTGACTGTCCTGGTAAGTGGAGACAGAAGGAGCTTTGGTGATGGTGCAGCTGCTCCCCTGGAATATGACAGGGTTTGCTCAAGAGGAGCCAACAGTTCAATTGCTTTACTATTCCTCTGACAATCAGGAAACCCCACAATATGAGAAGCTTCATCCTTTCCTGTGTCATTTAATGGTAAACTTGAAAACCAAGCCCCAAATCCTACATAATGTAATTATATAAATAAATGCAGTTCATCCATTCCACATAATATGTCCTAGAGATAGAGGGGGTTTCTCCCCTCCTTTTGCCTTTGTTCTCTTTATTGAGTTGAGCATCCCCTTACACTGCATCAGGAGAGGGAGTAAATAACCTCAGTTATTTGTCTTTGTTGAAAAAGAAACAATTACAGCCTTTACAATCCCTCTTATGGATCTTTCCCAGTGCACTTCCACTTTCCTTGTCTTTCTCTTTCCCCTCCTGCCTTGGCGTTTCCCTTTTGATGAAGAATGACCAGAAGCACATGTAACGATCCAGACTGGGGATTGCTGCTGCTGAGGTGCCTAATAGGATTATGAGATTTTCAGCATTAATCCTTATCCTATTCTTTAGGCGGACTAACCTTTTACTTAGATTTTTGCCTCCTATTGCACAATTATTTGACTCTTCAGTGATTTCTTTACAGCTGCTGTTTTGTCCTTTTTCAGGGCAATTGTAATTGGTGTAGACCTCCAGCATGGAGCAGTGTGAGAACTGTCAGGCTGTTGTGGTTATTTGTTTAGTGCTGCAAGTGAGATTTTCCTAACTCACTGCTGGATGTCACCACTTCCTTGCCTCTCCCTATACCCTGAGGGTGTGTGCCTGCTTTGTGTAGCCCAGACTACAGAATATTTCTGTAGCTTTAAATGTAGCAACTACTCTACATCAAGCTCTGGGAGGTTTGATGATCAGGATATCTGCTTCTGCACAGAAGGTAAAAGGGCCAAGGCTTTCCTGGGTACACGGCTCATTCAAAGGAGCTTTGAAAGATGGAAATGGGTGGGGAATGGGTTGACACTGCTTTCCTAAGGAAATGAGACTTAAGTAGTCCGTTTTTCCACTGCTGCAAAACTTTCAGATCTGCAAAGAGGTTGTGGCCAAAATAGATGGGTCAAAGAGGTCTCAAATACAAATTTTCTACATTATTCCTACGAATTAGCTGCTGGATAGGGGATTGTCTCGTAGCATTGTCTGCCAGGAGGTAAAAGCTGCAGTGCTGGCTCCATAGGTAGGTCATTAATTTGGCTGGCCAGCACCAGGCAGACAGACAGTGCCTGTAACACAGAAGAAGTCGCAGTACATCTGAGTCCCAGGTCAGCTGGCAGCTATGGGAGGGAACTGAGGGACAGTCCTGTGATTCTGGGGATATGTGAAGAAAGCTGAAGGTCCTATGGTCTGGTTCAGAGAACATCAGAAGTGTTGCAGAAGAAGAATATAGATGAGGAGGACTGGGGAATGATATGGTTGGAATTGGTGTGACTTGGGCTGCTACCTCTCAGACTGATGGCTGTCAGGATGACTCCAGGGAACAAACAGCTTGTTTTGGAGGTGGTGGACTGATGTGCAGTGGGGGAGCAAGGAGCACAGGAGCTCCAGGATGTGGGAGAATGCATACAGGGAACAGCAGAGGAAGAGAGTGGTGGCACTGCAGTCATTAAAGGAGAGAAGGGACCAAGCTGGGATGTGATAAAAGAGCAAACCAGCAGTAGTTAGGAACAACGTTTTTCAGGCATAGAAAGCAAAAATAAGTTACTTCAGCTTGTTAGACTGGGAGTGGGGGTGATGGGGACAGGGTTGAGAGGTTTAAACACTGGTGCACCCTGGTGGGGTAGAGACCACACAAAGGAGGTGGAAAGGAGACTTGGACAAGGAGAGGCTTTATGGCTTGGGTAGAGGGACAAAGGATCAGCCTCAGGTTTGTGTGTAGTGTGCAGAAGGAGTGATTTGTCAACAGTCTGAGCATGGGGATGTAGGAAGGCAAGAATCAACAATAACTTTAATTACACAGGAAGCTTGGATGAGGGGGAAGTGAGAATTATTGTCTTCAGCAGGGTAGAGGAACGGAGGGAAGAGATAGAGAATTGATGTGTGTGTTTGAATTAAATCAATTGTGCTCAACCCTGATCCAAAGCCAAGTGAAGACAGTAACTTCAAGTGACTTTTTGGAATATCCCTATAGGCAAATATTTGTCTTAAAAACCTTGAATATGCTTTACAGAAATGCCCAAACGTCTTTTGTCTTCCATTTGTAGAGTGTGCACAGAAGTGACCCCAAGCCACTTAGTAAGCCACAGCAGTGACAAGACTGGCTTCCAACATTCCTTAAAACAGTTTTCAGTCTGGTTAAACCACAGCAGTAATAAATGTCCATATATGTACACAACACACTGCAAGGCAAATCAGTGAAACTCTCAATCTCCAGTTTAGGGAGATCACATCACCTTATTAACTGTCCCTTGCTCTGCACATGCAAAATTATTGCAATTTCTTTCCCTCACAGGACTTTTTTTTCCAAGTGTTTATTGTCTGCAACTAATTATCTTCTAGTGTTCCTATAAACCATTTGCTGCTTCAGGATGCAGTGACTTTCTGTTACCAGCACAAACTGAGGAAATGAATATCAATCATTCAGTGATTATTTGCAGGAAATAAAAGCGTGAGATAGCAGCCAGCCCAGGCCAAGAAGGAAGCACAGCATTGCAGTGCTTTTTATAAGGAGAGCCAAAAATACTATTCATGTGCTCAGCTCTTATTTTCTGAATATTGTAGCTTTCTTCCTTTTGTGAACTCTGCCTTCTTTGGATTAGGTCCTGCTACCACTGAACTCAGAATATTTGTTATTAGCCTCAGTGAGAACAGGATCAAGCCATTGTCTGTATGTTCACCCTTGCCTTAACCCCTGTTGGTGGGATACTGCAAGGGACAAAAATGCTTTTGGTTTCCCAGAATCTTTCTGAGTGTTTGTAACTGATCCTTGCAGATAGCACGAGCCCCTCTGGGTGAAATAGGTTTGGAGCTGACTGTTTCCAGCAAAGCTTTTTGAAGCCAGTGTGAAGCCTCTCTAAAATGTTGAATCTTCTCACTCAGTAGCTGCTTTTCTGAAGTCTGCATTGTGCTTCAGGTTCTGCTAAGCCATGCTACAGTGAGCATGATGAATAGCAGACAAATTGCCTTTGGTCACTGCTTTGGAAATCAAGACATGTGCTGGCTCACCCCATTCTTTCATAAATACCTTCTTGAGCTCCGGGAAGTACGATAGTGCACCATATCCCAGAGTGTTAATTTTTAATGTCTTATGCACGTAATGGACTTGACTGTAATTACGAGTCCCATGGCACACAGTCACTGCTGGCAGGATGGAAAAAGATGACTGCGGGTCCGTGTGGCTCCACAATTAGAGATTGAAACATTGATCATTTTCATTCCCAGGAGCAGAGGAAACAGTAGTATGAATTTAAAGCAAAAGTTTCAATGGAAAGATGGGTAGTTGCAAGCCAATAAACATTGCCCTGCTATCTATTAAATTTAGACTTTGCAGCATCATCCTCCTGCGTTGAATAAAACTGACTGAAACCTGGGCAGGGCAAAGTGGTTTTGACAGGCCTATGCTTACGTCCAGAATAATCCAAGTGAATAAGCATGTAGGCAGTGATGCAGAGAACCCAAGATAAAAAATTCTCCACGTTTTTTTCTCAGTAGCGCTATTTTTAACTTACAGATCCTTGTTTCTTCCTTACATGAAATCTTGAAGCTGACAGCATCCCTTTCAGACTTGAAAATGAAAGGAAGCTGTCTGAAAGAACAGCAGAGCTGGGATTTTTAGGCCTGATCATGTTGGCATGTCTTGGTGAGCAGATTCCTCCTCCTTTCCTGAGCCCAAATTGACTTTACTGAACAGTGCAGGGTTCTTCCCTATACCAGGTTTAATGTAGGATGAGGCATCCAAACCCTTGCACGAGTATAAGTTGGATCCTGCTTTATCATCTGCCAGCTTTTCAGAGTATTGAATAGAGGTTGAAGGGATTTTAGACAAATAATTCTCTGTCTGAAAGCAATACTCCCATATTCCTGGTGTCACAGTAGATTGTTTCTAAATCAGATTTTTAATTTCCCTCAGAAAGTGTGGTGGTGGCATCTTTTGTTTGGTTTGGTTATTTTGTTTTGTGTGTAACTCGTAAGGTACAGCTTTGGAAACCATTGCAAAAGGTAAATCAGCTTGAATCTCTGTTCTTCATTCAAGTCACTGGCAATAGCTGCTCTGAATTTAGTGATGCAAAATCACTCCTGTACTGTATTTAGTGCACTCAAGCTTAAATCAAATTCTAACAGTTCTTACCAGTGCAAAAACCACATTTAAAACACGGGGGGGGGGGGGGGGGGAATCTTTCCCTGTGACAGGAAATCAATTTAATCCGGTTATTGTTTGTTTGTTTTTTCCAGGCTTATATTTGGCACACTTTACCCTGCATATTATTCTTACAAAGCCGTGAAATCAAAGGACATCAAAGAATATGTGAGTAATGAGGTTTGTGGCTGTGCTGGGGGGTTGTTTTCTGAGATTGCTCCTCACCACATTGTAAAGGTGTTGCCTGTATTCTGGGAAAGCTCATAAAGCAGTGCAAGGGGCAGACTGGCCTGAAGGTGGGCTGGCTCATTGCTGAGCACAAATGAGACTTGGGTTTGTGCTTCTGGCTCTTGTGCAGAGCTGATGTGCTCCTTGACAAATGTATGCTGTTCCTCTGGTGGTGAGATATACAGCCGACTTAAAAGGCATTTGGCATCCAGAGCTTTGTGTGCTCTCCTTTGTTTCTGAAGAGCAGCATAAATCAAAGGCTTTTCAAAAAGCCTTGAAGCTTTAGCTGCTCATTCAAAACAAGGATAAGAGGAGGCAACTCGAAGTACTTATGACTGAATCCTCAGACAGAAACATCCTTCCTTGCAGAGCAACCTATTTACAGGCAGGTCTGGCAGCTGGGTGTGCTCTCTTTTCTCTTTTTGCTGAAAAATCTTCCCTGGGCCCTGGTTTCTAAAGGCATATGGGGCCATCAGGGAAAGAGAAAAGTGGGAGAATCAAAAGCACTTGGATGCTCTTGGGGTCCTGTAGGATTTGTAGTGCCCTTCACAACCTGAGCTCTATTAACTTCATTGAACCCAGCTCAGCCTCCAGATGTTGACTCTTCCATCCTCTCAAGATCCCAGGGATAACAAGCCCATTTTCTCATCTGGGTAACAGCATAGATGTCTATCCCATTAAATCTTCAGTGCAAGCTCAATCTGACACTCACTGTGGCTGCTGAGAGTTTTGTTTATAACTTTACTCCTTCAGAAAGTGGTTTTGGGTATTTTAAGAATCATAAGTGTTACAGAACACAGCAGATACTTAAGGCAAAATGTCTCTGCAGCCTTTGCACAGCTGTGCCTCTCAGGGCCTGTACATGCTTTGCTTGAAAATGCTGAAGATGTACACAAACGTCTCCAAGCAGTGTCTGCCACTGATACTTAAAGTTTCCATAGTCCCTTTTTGGAAGATATTTTGCTGAAGGGTCCAATTCCTGTTGGAAATTTAATTGTAAAAGAGGAACTCACATCAGACACTTGTGGTTGTGACGTAAATGTGAGAGCAGCTGATCTAAGACCTGGTCTGCCCTTACAATTGATTTCACTTTAACACAGCAGTTGTGGCAATATATCCATTAAGGCCTGATTAAAAAAAAAAAAAAAGTAATAATTTACACTGACACTGGAGGAACCTTCATTTATTAGTCAAAACTTATATCACTCTGAAGTAATTTTATTCTGCTTGGTAGTAGTAATTTTGATAAAGGTTTTAGGCTGATCCAAGCCCATCCACAGCAGGTCTTGGTTTGTGTTTAAAAGTTTTGCTGGCAGTAATGTCTAACTGAGAGAGCCGTGCTGGCACTGAGGCTCTGAGGAGTCAGTTACGTAAAAAGTCTGGCAGAAACTGCCCTGGGAAGATGATGCTCTCAGGCATTTGGCAGTGCCATTATTACTGTAACACTAAATATAAATATACACATAAATATAAATCCCAGGAGGGCAGTTATGTAGCAGAGTGACAGGTGCTCAGGGAATAATTCCAGTACCTACAGGGAGATGGAGACTACCAGTACCGTTCCCACTGTTGTGGGGAGAAGATGGGGATATCATTTCCAAGGTGGTGAGATCCAGATTTGTTGGCACCTCCATCTTCCATTCCCCAGAGCAGCACCTGGTGTAGGTGTCCCTCTGTCTTCCCTCCAACCTCTCCTTAGTCTATTGCAATTATATCAGCCTTAGCTAACATGGTCCAGTTCTCTAATTCATGGATTTTCATGGATTTTACTTCCTTAAGCTTTCTAACATTTCAGCAAAGCTGCTTAGGGGTCTCCATTTTCAAATACACCTAATTAAACAACAGTTGTCAGTTAAATTAACAACCTTTGTCTTACCATCTTTTTCCATCCTAAGAAGAACCAATACTACATACATCGGAATAGTTGAGCTGTGCTTTTAAATGCCATTTAGTGCTCAGTGACAAAAATTCCCACATTCCTGAATTACTTGAGGTACTGCAGTTTATCTGACCAAGTCACCATACCCAAACACTCTTGCTGTGACTCCAAAAGAAACCATCCATCCATGACAGTGGGGTTTCCTTAGTTGGACAGAGACAGCACAGCACAGGCTCTCACTACCAGTGTGAGGTAAAACACTCTGCCCTAAGCCCCAGGCAAGGGATTTAAGCTATTGCCCTTGCCCTTGTCACTGCACTGGGTGTGGGTGGGAGCACGCACAGCCACTCCAGGGGTGCCCCCAATTCAGTAAGTTGTGGTGAGTTGATTGTGCTCCTGAACCCTGGATTATGGGATGGGCTGTTGCCTCTTTACCTTTTCCTGGCTGTAGACATTATGTAAGTAATTACATTTTGTCTTAACTGGAGTTTGGCCAACAAATTATATTAACATTTGCTATTACCACGAGCCAAGTGAGATTTTTTAATGCTCTGTGATAGGGCTGTCATGCTCCACTGGCCACTGGAGTTTCTGTAAGGACAGAGTCAGGCTGCTCTTCTTTTCTTGAGACCAGTCCTAAAGGCCACAGTCACCTTCCCAAGGGCTGTGTAAATCTGACACGTCTTATGTTCTGAAGTGGGGCAAACTGGCACCTTCAAGTCCACTGTAATTGCTAAATACACAGCAGGGAGGGTGAGGGGGTAAGAATTTTTTTTCCTGGGAGAGTTATTCTGTGCACTTGTGCCTGTAAGAGATAGTTTGAGAGTGTTTTTGTTTACCAGGTCAAATGGATGATGTACTGGATCATATTCGCACTCTTCACGACAGCAGAGACATTCACGGATATCTTTCTTTGCTGGTAAGCACCAGAGGGGAGAGGCTCTTTGACATGAGATGAAAAGAAAATGGAAATGTTTACAAGGGGAAAAAAGGCACACAAAGGGGCACTGACTCCTGTACAGGGGTTCAGCAGCTTCAGGCGCATAGAGGGATTTTGTCTGCAGGAGCCATGCTTCCTTTCTCAGTGCTGTCACAGGAAAAACAAGAAAGAAGTAGAAGGGCTCAGTGGTATCTCATTAGTGGGAAATCATTACTGGAGTCTCAAGCCCTGCTTGTCAGAGAGGCATAGCTGACTGCCCAGTTGGATGCTTGCAGAGGTCATCACATAAATAACAGTTGATTTAGCTACAGGCAGAGTTCTAGACGTGCCTGGCTGTATCCTACAGTAAATACACAGTCTGTGGATCAGGTACAAACAGCCCTGCAGCACAAGACTTTGTAGGATGCTGTGTGGGTGGTTGTATCTGAGCTGTTTTGCCAGACCCATTCTTGGTTAGGCTGGATTTCTGATTTGATGGAGGGCAGTGACAGTCCACACTAATGTGGGCTCTCTGGTGCCGGTGGAAGGATTCCTGGTGACCTCTGTCAGGATGACAGCACATAAATGTCCAGTTACCAGATTCAGTTCCTTTTGGATGCTCAGGTTTGGAAGTGTTTGTTGCTTGGTTGCCCTTTACAGTAAGGCCTTTCTACCAGAAACCAGTGAGATCAGTAGACATTAGGATGAAAATTTAACTGTAGTGCATGGCTCTTACAGCCTGTTCCTGCATAGCACTGCATGCCTTGAGTGAGTCCTCCAGACAAAGGAAATCAGGAGAACTTGGCAACATGTCAGATCTATTGAAAAGGAGATAAAAGACATTATTGTCTATCTAATTTGCATGCAGATCTACCTCCCCTGTGTTCATCTGGAGCTTTGTTTTTTTTTAGAGGATGAATTATGTAGTTCTGTCAGGAGGAATGGCAGAGGGCTTATCCAGCCCATGAAATCAAGTGTGCTGTAGAGATGCTCAGTGAGGTGGGAGATCAACATGTCACATCCATGCTCAGAGTAGAGCATTGCAGAGACCAGTTGGGTCAGACCTGGGTGCTGGCTGGCCTGGCTGGCTCGTGACAGTGCTGTGTGGCACAGCAGGAGCCTGTCTGGGTCCACAGCCACCACAGGTCTCTGCATTGCTCTTGCTTGCCCTTGCCTACAAAGGGTAAGAATCATTCATCACACTGCTGGCAGCAACATGCCTGCCCACATGAAGATGCTACTGCTTGGCCAGTCTTGAACTCTGGGCTTTGCCCTCCAGAAAAGTCTGGATAATTTAATCTCAGGATGTCCCTGGCTGCTTGTTGCAGATGAAGCATGTCCTGTTGTTAATGTCCTCCATATTTTGCAGCCCTACCTGAAATTCAGTGTGGATCTGCACCTTTATGTTGTTTGGACAACACAGGTTCTTGTATTTCAGTTTCAGTCATGTAGGTGTTATCTTAAAAGCTGAAAGGCAGAGAGATGGAAAGCGCATAAATATATCAATGAAATACTGGTTTGCTGGTTCGGTCTTTGCTCTCTCACAATGACTGGGGATACTGTGCAGGCAGCACCTGTGATCTTTGCATTTAGGAAGCTCCTCTTATGCAGCAGAGTCTCTTCCAGACCATTAAATAATGGTCCTGATAACCAAGTAAAGATTTACCCACATGCCTCATTGAGATGTGTTCAAAATGGAGTCAATACATTTAATCTTTAGATTCTTTGGTAAGCAAAAGTTGCCTTGAGCTAGGCTGGCAAATCCCTTCCTTTGTTGAGCATCTCTAATTAAGGGCAGCGGTTAAATTGGGAGTAGACAGTAACCGTCTTTTTCCTCTAGGTTTCCATTCTACTATGAACTCAAAATAGCTTTTGTAGCTTGGCTGCTGTCTCCGTACACAAAAGGCTCCAGCCTCCTGTACAGGAAATTTGTCCATCCAACGCTGTCTTCAAAAGAAAAGGTAATCACAGTTGCCTGGGTCCTCTCTAGGTGGAACAGAGCTATGGTGTGTTTACTCCAGTCCCTGTATCATTCATTTTCATGGAAGGGTTGGGAGTTGCTGATTATCTTCCTCTATCATTTGATCCCCTCCTTTTGGGTGGTGTTTTTGTTCTTTGTGGTTGTTGTGTTTTAAAATACTGGCTTCTGTTCAGTGCACTCACACTTATTAACTCATCTTTGTGCAGTTGAGAAGTTGGGAGGGAGGGGGATAAAAATACCTCTTGAGCTGTTTTGCATGTACTGGCTGATTATAGCTGGAGTGCTCTGTTGTGGCTGGATATAACAAATAGAGAAACTTGGTCTGGCAGCCAGGACTCCTCAACTTTGTTCCCATCTCTGCCTAAAACATTGTACAGCAATGAGACACACAGCCCAGGCAGTCTAAAATGGGCTTAGCAAGCACATGCCTGTCTGTGTACTGTGGTGAAAGAAGGCAGGTAGCATGTTGAGGTCCTGGGTTAAAAAATGTTTTGCTCAAATTAAAGATGCTAATTTTGGGAGGGGGACATTACAGCTTGGATCATTTGCCTGCCTAGGAGATTCCTGTGGCTGTGAATGGGACACTGTCAGGCAGATCCATTTGGCTCATGTGAATAAATGGGCCAAGAACAGCTATTGGTCACTTACCAACAGGCAGACTGCTGAGTGAGTAACTGTTTCCTGCATTAGCAGCTTGGACATGAAAGCTCTCTGTTTAGCCACAGGCAGTGCAGGAACAGTTTGATCTCAGTCCTGTCCAAGAAGGACGGTGGGGATCAATCCCCTGTCTCTGCTTCCCTTTGCTTGTGCTTCTCCTAAGTAGGGCTCATGCATTTTGAGTTGCCACCTCTTACCTTGGGGGAGTAGGGAGAGCAGCCAGCAACTCCTCACAGCCTCCAGTCCCTACTAACCCAGCACATCCACCAGCTGAGCACTAGGAGTCATTGCTATCATTATCAACCAGACCCCAGTGTCTTAAGGGAGGGAGAATAAGGGCAGGAACCTCCCTAACTGTTTCACTGTATATTGAGCAACATCAAAGTTCAGAAGCTCTGGGCCTACCAATTCCATGGGCATCTGAAGCTGGGCACTGCTGTGATGTGCAGAGATATCCCAGACATTTCTGAGGCCACCTGTCCTGGACACAGGGCAGTGCAGCTTCAGCTGCCTGTTGTCATCATATGATTATTTTTAACTATGAGGCAATCCCATTTGTCTTTAGACTGCATGGTTTGCAAATGGCTATTGGTCTGTGCTGCTCAGGCAGATTTCTCTTGCTTCCAGGACCCCAACTTTATGTCCTAATCTTCCATTTGTAGAATAAAGAGTTCCCAAACCCTGTGATGGGAGTTACTGGCCCCCAGCAAACTTTTCCTCTTCGCAAATGTTGGCTGTGAACTTCTTTCCAGCCACAGTGGAGGAAATGGAGGACATCTACCTCTATAAAGGATGACCTGACTCTACCAAGAGCTTGAGGCTGGGAGCATAAGCCTGAACTTGTCCTTCTTGTGCTTTTAAAATTGTTTGTTTTGTTGTCTGCTCTGACAGGAGATCGATGACTGCCTCATCCAGGCAAAAGACCGGAGCTACGATGCCCTTGTGCACTTTGGGAAGCGGGGGCTGAACGTCGCAGCCACGGCAGCCGTCATGGCAGCTTCAAAGGTAAAGGTGCAGGTCAGGATGGTGACTCATTAACATCTTATCTTCATCCATTGCCAGCAGCAGCCACAGTGTGGAGGGGGGGAGATGGTGGGGGTAGGGATTCTCTCACTGATTTTGTATAGTGACCTATAATTTGGGTAGTGGCAGGAAAGAAGATGAAGTTCATGGAGGCTAAAAGTTTTTCTGCGAGGCATACACATAACATAACTGGTGTATAATTCTCTGCAGAGATGTTTATATAAGAGTGAAAAGGAAGTGCCAGTAGTTGCTTTTGGAGGATGAATAGATATTGGGTGAGGGGTCTCATCTGAAGGGGTGTATCCTGTACTCCCTTCCTGGTTTAGAGCCAAACCCAGAAAATAGCTGTTATCTGTTGTTCCTTCTCTTGCATAAAAGCTGCAAAGACTTGATAATTGCATTTTGTGGGCCTGCCCTCTGGCCGTGAGCTATCATGGCTTAGAGTTGATGTGCACAGTGTGTTTTGGGGGTGAGGCTTGGCTACAACACCTGTTGCAAAAAGAACAAGGAGGGTACTGGTAGTAGGAAAAATGTGAGAATGGGAGTTGAAGGAAGTTATTTTTCTCTGCCAAATGCTTTTCCTATGACCTCAGGCACATCACTTTAGTATGTCTTGGCCTTACTTTCTGTAAAAATGCATTATGCATCCTTGGGAGGCCGAATACCATAAAGTCTATAAAGCCTGTTGAATGCAAGGTATTACAGAAGTGGGGAGCCCAAGGGGTGTGTCATGCTCATGGGATCACAAGCATATGCAAAACCCAAAAATTGCCTCCCTTTTCCCTGCCTAGCATTGTGCAGATTATGTTGTCAGGGCTGTCTTCTCCTGAGCTGCTGTTCTTCAGTAGGGAGGCTCTTCTAACCCAGGGCCTGTGAGATAATCCAGATCTGGACTGAAACCTGGGATAAACGTTGACTTAGGGCGGTGCTGCATATCATATGCCCAATGAAATAACATTTTTGTGATGCCTCCAGGACACTTAACACTTTTGCTGCTGCCATGTAAGCCTGAAGAAGTCACACTGGGGACATAAATAGGCTCTAGGAATGCCAGTTTTCCAGCACTGCCTTTGCTCTGAGCCCCTTCCTACAAGGTGCTGCAGACTGTCTGTGCTAGAGCTGTTTTTAGGACACAGTGAGAAACTATGTGTGAATCCCAAAGGAATTCTGGCTCCTGTCTAGGTAGCTCCTGAATATGAGAAGCTCAACAGTAACCCAAACCCACAGTGCCAACCTGTTCCTCCATCAGGACTGCAACAGTGTCTGCATCAGCTGTTCAGCTGGAATGAACAGTCAGCACCACAGTTTTCCTTCCCACTCTTCCACTTTTCTGGTGTTTTTCTTCAGAATCTGTCTGCCTTGAAATGTGGCTCCAGTGGCAATGGGGGAAAGAGGGAAGAGTCTCCACGGTACAAGGAAGCTGTTGTTTTTCATAGTTGATGAAACTCCCCATTCAGTGGTGGAAGAAGACAACTCAGTGACTTGTGTGGTATTGTTGTATTGCACATCTGCCAACACAGCCTGAGAGAAAACTGTTCAGATATTGCAACCTGTAAATGGGCCAGAAGAGTCTTTCCTGCACACTACTTCGGGGAGGGGAAAATGATTTGTTAATAAGATTGAGAAGTTGTTATTGAATAGATTGATTTTTACAACAAAGCAAGGACTGTTCAAGTATTTCCTTCAGCCTTGACATTTAAATTACTCTGTGTGTGAGGAAAAAATAGGACCCCTGGCTTCCTTCACTACTTTGGCTCATGGCCTCCAGCAAGTTGTCAGAATCTGTGTGCCTCAGGGTGCAGATCCAACAGGGTGTGAGCTGATCTGACAGATCTCCTCCTCCAAAATGGGGTAATGCTCCAGCTCCCGGTGTGCACCAGCACTCTGGACCCCCTCAGGTTATCTCTATCAGAAAGTTAATCCTGAAAGAAAAAGAAAGGGGTATGTTTGTTTGAGCCCACAAATGTATCTCGAGTGCCTGAGCCAGCATAAGGAAAGGGATTGTTCTGCGTTGTGAGGAGCATGGCCAGAGGAAAGGAAAGCAAGATCATCCCTTCCTGGTCTTGGGAAGCAGACAGATTAGCTGTGCTGTTCATAGAACTACACCCCAATCTGTTTCCAATGTAATATCCAGGAATGGTTAAAGCAGCTTCTGTCCCTTGCCCTTCTGAGAAGGACTGTGCCGCTGTTCTGGCAGGGAGAGCTGCCTGGTGTGAATTACTGCCTGGTGTGAATTACAGCCTGGTGTGTTGCAGTGCAGAAGTGCTGGGCTGGGGTTCCTCAGGTATTCAGGATGTGATTGGGTGGGTGTGGACGTGTCTCCGTGTAGCTGTCCCTGCTGCTGTGGAGGGAGTTGTTTCCCAGAGAGGAGCGGTACAACAGGCAGGGGTGGGAGCTGTTTCTGTTGCCCTGGTTTTCAGCTGCTGTCAACTACATGTCAGTGCCTTTACTCTCTCACTTGAGAAGGTATAACTGAGCCAGATTATCCTGTGTGAGAGAAGTTTAAATGACTAATTATCTGGAAAACACTTTCAGCAGACAGATGCCAGACCAGACTGCAGTGATGTCCTTAGGGGGAAGGAGGAAAGAGAATACTATTTCTAAGGCTTATCAAGGCTTTCCCAATGCCAAGATTTAAGGGTATCCAGCTAGTCTGTGATAAGTGTTGAGTGTATATGGGAAAGTGAGCCATTCATTTGATTTCAGCCTTTAAAGGATTGTGTTAAAATTGGAACCTATAGAGATGATGATTTATTCAGAAGCACTGAGCTCCTTCAGCTTCCATGGAAAGCATGGCTTTTACCAGCAAGTGAATGTGAGGATTATTTACTGCTTCACTTGGATTACTGGGTGAGGAAAAGATGCTTTTGTGTGCAGAAATTGACCCTCAGACTTTGAAAATCAACATCATGCAGTGGCAATACACAGTGAGCTGCTGGGCTGAAAAGGGACTCTGTACAGACCTGTTTTCAGTAAATTAGCTGAAATCTAAGGGCTCCTCTACCTGGAGAACATGACTCACACTGTGCATAGCCCTGTCCTCTCCTTTCTGTCTCAGCTGTGATCCATCATGGTCTTTTGTCTTTCCTGATAAGATCTTTGGGCAAGGCCCATCTCTTAATTCTTTTTATCCATCATATTTTTTTTATCCATTCTTTTTGTCCATCATATTTTTTTATCCATTCTATTTATCCATCATCTTTTTATTTGTGCAGCACAATGTGTCTGGCTCTCTGATTACCATTTGTGTGTGACAGACTGCTGCTTTTATATTTACTGCAGGCTAAGATGCTGCAAGCTGTGCACAGCCACACCTTCCTTATCTCTGTTCCCCTGGCCCTTTCCCTTTTCTATCTTAAATAGCCTGTTTTCATTTAGCCAACTTCAGGCTTGTGCTTCCCCCTCCTCCTGCTCCCTTCCCCTGCTCTGTTTCGTTTTGAAGCCACAGTTGTGCTAACGCTGGCACAAACCTGTGCCAGTTCATTTTACAGGCTGAGGAGCTGTCAGTGTCCCAAGCACCTTGAGTCTGCCCAGCTGGCTCACTTGGGTGTTTTCTCTCTCCCCAGAGATATTTTTGATGCTCACTAGGCAAACAGAACATTGGATATCTGGTCTTATTATCTCTGCTAGGTACTCAACACAGATCTTTTCCCTGCCCCCAGCAGCTCACATCCTCACCAAGGAGCATAATCTCATTTGGGGCTCTAATCCTGTCCTCATCACTTGGAGTGGGTCAGTCCTAAGTGATGGGATTAAATGACCAGGCAGTAAATCCTGCTGCTCTTTGTGTGTTTTCAATTAGTTCCAGCTAATTCAGCCATTTCCATTCCTGAGGGTCCCTGGGCACTGACCGCCACCATCTTTCCAGCTCACCTTGGTGGGGAGAAGAGAAGCAGGAAAGGAGCTTGCTTTTGGGACACAGCAGAAGGGGAACAGCAGCAGCAGGGCTGTTACAGCCCCAGTTGTGGGGCAGCTGCAAGGCCTTGGCCAGGCAGTGCATCCATGAGATGGATCCTGGGCATAAGTGGGCTTTTCATTGCCACCAGTCAGGTTTCGGTGTAAGCAGCTGGGACACACATGGCTGCAGCAGGGAGAGGCACCAATGGCTTGGAGGCAGCACCAGCCTTCTCCAGCATACTTGTATGTACTCCCTTGCTGTCACCACACTCCCAGCACTTATCCTCCACATGTCACCCTGAGCCTCCTACCGCCTGCTGCTTTGTCACATCCCCAGTCCCCAACTCTTTTATCCCTGCTTGCCTTCCCAGAAGCTGCCCAGCCCTGCCATTGCCTCCTCTCTTTCTACAACCCACACATCACCAGTTTTACACTCTTCCCCCAGCTCTCTCACTCTCTCTTTCAAGCTCCTGGGTTTCCCAGATGCTGTTTGGATGTATCCTTATTCCCCACCCTGAACAAACCAATTCTGCCAAACAGACTAATGTCTTTCCCCACCTGAAGGCAAATCCTGCTCCCAAACACTTAACCATCCCCAAGCTGCAGCCTCAACTCTGCTTTTCAAAGGAGATCTGGAGAAAACATCCCACTGCCAACAGATCAGTATACTCCAGAGCTTTCTGGTAATATACCTTTCCCTGCCCTTCTCCCACCCTTTTGTGGGTAAGGGTGGCAGAGCAGCTGATGCTGTGGCCCATTGCGTGCTCGCTTTTACGCAGGGGAGTGGGGCACAGCGTGGTGCTGGCAGTGGGCACAGAGCCTTGGCAGGAGAAGATAAATGAGGTGGAGGGAGCGGGCACGCATGACTGGTGTCAGTGAAAAGCCCATTTGTGCCTAATAAGTCTGAGAAACAGTCCAGGAGCCTTTCATGCGTGGGGAAATGTGGCTCGCAGTGCTGCCGGAGCCAGCAGTCACTCCGCATGTCGTTAAAAGGAGCAGGCACGCAGACAAGCAGGAGCATTTCAGGATGTGCATCCACCTCCTTAACTAACGCTCAGGAGTGCAGCCTCAGCAGTTCCCAAACCACCTGTCTGGGCTGGCATTTCTAGTCTATTCATTTCTATTTCCGCCTTTGGGCTCACCTTCCCCTGGAGGGTTATAGCTTCATTACCTGAGGGCCCCTTAGCCCAAGGAATTTATCAGGAAGTTTTTCAGTACATTTGCTGCTTTTTAAATCAGGACACTGGGAGGGAAATGCTGGTGATGATTTAGGTTTTATCCTCTTTAGACAAACAGCATCTTTTAATTCATTTCTAGTATCTGGCTGGTGTAGCCAGTGCAATTGCCCAAAAATTAATATTTAGATCCCTAATTTACCATGCAATCTTAGATCTATTTACTGTGGGAACTGGGAGAAAAATACTTGTGTGGGAGAGACATGCTGCCTTTTGTGGCATAACAGTGGAGAGCTGCACTTCTTCTTGAATTGGGAAAGAGGAAGGCAGGGCGTGGGGAGCATCTTTTCCCTTAAGATGCTTGATAAAGCCTCTTTGCAATGATTAGATCCCCTTGATCAGAGGGAGAGTGCTCCTTTGCTGAGCAAACATATGGGAGCACAGCTCTGACCAATCTGCTTAGCACCGTATCTGCGATGGCCACATCATGTGCCCTGATCAGTAACATGGCCTAGAGCTGCAGAGGTCAGGGGTGATTTAGAGTTCACAGTTTGAGAAGCCTTTGGGGACACATTACTGCTATCTCAGAAGGGCTGAGCTTGTTGCTTTTGAAAGTAGCTTATTTTAAAGGATCTCCACTAGGGATTCAAAATCAAAGATCTTGGAGCTAGGTTATGCCAATAAAGAGGAACAGCAAATGGCTTTCTTAAAACATATGGTAGCATGCCACTGATTACAGTATTTTGTGAAGTATTCTTGTCATGTGTGATGCATCTTTTATTCAGAAGCCTTTAAGAATTTGTTTTTCACAAATCTATAGAATCCCAATGGTGTTTGAGTTACAATCCAGGTAACTCTTTCCAGTTTCTCTTTCATGTTGGCTGTTTGGTTGGTGTCTCCAACAAGCAAACAATTGTCACTGAATGCACAGGACCGAAGAACCAAAAAATATACAGAGAGACTAGCGTGGGAGAAGAAATAACAAAGAGTTCCCTGGAGAGGAAATGAACTGCACAAACAAAAAGGGTGGATGAAATTACGTTTCCACCATCAACATTAACGTCAGCTGATTTCCCTTTGAGTCTTTTTACTGTCTGACATTTCCCAACAGGTAGCTCTTCCAGACTAGGTATGGCATGCAGGCCCTGGCCATAAATAAGGATATTGCTTGTAGGATATTTGTGTTCATATGGTGGCAGAAGTAATTTACTCTTTCACTCATGCCGATGCTCAGACCATAAAGCTGATGGTTTTGCTCAGGGCCTGCCTGCAGCCAGACGCGAGGAAACTTCTGTGTGCAAACTCCTGCTCACTGCTGTGAGCAATTCCCCACTGTCACCCTACTGCTCAGGAGAACTGTCAGTCACCAGGACTAAAATGACTGCCTTGTGTCCCTCACATAATCCTGAGCCCGAATTAGTCATTAGGCCTGACACTGGGGATTTCTCCAGTGGGAAGCCTCAATCAAGTGCAAGGAGTGGAGTAGCAGCCCATCGTGTTTATAATTTGCTTTACTCTTTAAAAACACATGTTAGGTGACACCTTGCCAGCTGGGGTTATGGAGTGGTTTCTCCATCTCTCTGGGAAAGCTGAGGAAGGGAGAACTTACGTTCAGAGGTGTAGTCCACGGGTGGGTGTCCCTGCTTTTTACGTGTACGTGAGTCCCTGCACATGGTGCCCAGTGTCATGCTCATGTCTCACCTCAATTACTTATGCTTCAAATAGATCTTATTCTCAAAGCTTTTATGTGTGTTGCCACAATGGCTCTCTTTTTTCCCTTGCTAGGTCTCTCAGCTACTCCATTTACACTTGTATTTGGACCAGAAAAAAGGGCAGGTAATCTGCTGAGTGCTTTTACTAACCCCTAACTAATGTCTGCTCCCCGTTAGACTAGTTAGTTGTTAGACTAGTTGTTAGACTAGTTTGAACTGTTTTCAGCTGAGATTGGTCTGAGGCCAAATGCTATCTGCTCTGCTTCCAGTGGGTAGATCCTGCTTGCTGAGCTTTAAAAGCTTGTCCTTGATCTCATCAGCAAATTGCCTTCCAAGTCCTCTGCTGGCAGTCGAAGAGTCTCCAGCAGCCAGGCAGGGAGCTTTGTACATGGAACATTCATTTAACTCAGGTGATTGCTGCTTCATGAGCCAAGCTGCTGTGTTTGCTGTTGTGTTCTCACTAATGGATGAAGGGAGCCTCCCTCCCTCTGCTGTGATCCCTGTGAGGATGGTTGGGGTTGCAGTGGAGCTTTTGGAGCCAGGATCTCTGACAGGTGTGTTTGGGGCAGTCCTGCTGACACCACAGCTGACACAGGCACAGCTGACATCCTGGGAACGTGCACTACACCTTGTAGTGGACACTGGCAGGATGGAGGCTGCAACATGCATGCAGACATCTGTGGAGGAGTACTACTAACCACAGTTACAGCAAAAAGAGGAGAACATTAACAGATGGAGTATTGTGCTGGAAGTGTGCCGAGTGTGACTTAGTGTTCCCTTGCTTGTCCATTAACTGCTGATCCTAAGATGCAAAAGGCCAGGAGGTGCCATCCTGCATTAACACTGATTGTATTAAAAGCTTCTCTTTTGTGACTTGGCAGTTTTGGGTTCCTGATTTGTCATGCTGTGTCATAGTTTCCACAGCTGCAAAATGGAATTTGTGGGTATTAGAGGTGTTTTGAAGCCTAAATAATGTGTACAGAATTCTTTCATATTTTCAGACTGAAGGAATGATAAAATCTAGACACTGTTATTTGTTTATATTTAGATCATATTTGATGGGACTGTTATATAAATTACAGATTTTTAAATTATGTGCTTAATTTTATTTACTTTAGCTTTAGCTACCTACGTACGTGAAGTATTTGTAATGAATAATTCCATTGAATGCAAACCCAGTTTTTCCCAGACTCCTAAATGCATCTCCCTCTAAAAAGTTTTAGTTCAAATGTGAATGCAGAGACTGATTATAAAGTGGTAAACAAATTGCGACAGTTGCAGCTCTTTCTGATGGAGTTCCTTTTACAGTGCTTGTCACAATGCAGATGTCAGTTTTTTGAAAGAATTTCTCATCCTTCCAGGCAAATACTGTTTGCATCAATATTTGTGCTCTGGACCCAGAGAGGTTGATGTTTGTTTCTGGAGATGATGATGGGGATGTCTGCAACATGAAGAGGAAGGCAGAGTGCAGGCTGCTGGCTTTGGAAGTTCAGTGTTTTAATACTGTTTTGTCCTACTCCTTAAAGCAAAAAAGAGAGAACGTGGGTGAGGAAGGAATGTCTATACTACAGCTGTCATTTTGACCAAATCAGGCAGATTAATTATTATGCCACATGGATGGGAGCTTTAATGTTGCTTAGACTCACAAATGAGCTTCTGCAGCTTGTCTTGATGGCCAATGCCCTCATAATGTTGGTGCAGTCATGAATCTAAATAAGGTTGATACTAAGTGATAGCAGTGACTGTGCAGTGATATTACCGTGTCCTTTTTAGTATTTGTCTTTTATCCTGTTCAGTAGCACTGAACCCTGGCTCTTCCCTCTAAAAAGAGAACTTGTGAGGTTGGGACATCCTGGGGGAAGAAGAGGCAAAGGAAGCCTGAAGAACTCCACTTTCAGTTTGTGCTGTACCTTCACCTATGGGCAAGATCAGATGAATTTGGGGGCAGATACACCATAGTGATCAGGGAACAGAGAGACACCGGTTCCCACCTGCAGCCACTAAAATCTCACCATCTAGCAAATTCACTGTCTGTAAAATCAGAAGTGCCATGCCCAGAGGGATGGTCCGTTTCTTAAGAGAAACTGGATGAGATAGAAGTTGAGTCTAGGCAGGGAGTCTCGTGCCCAGGGAAGTTAAGGCTCAGTTTTCCAGCACCACTTCATGCTTGTGTTCTCTAAAGTCCCCAAAACACAGGTCCCACACTGCCAGCACAATCATCCTGATGATTGTTGGTGTTCAGTGAGGGAGAGAGAGAAGTGGTGTCATCCTTAGTCCCCCAGCCCTCCCAGTCACAATTTTCAGAAGGCTGTGTAATAACATCAAGCTGTTTTGCTGTTGACACAGTGAAATGGTGTTATTATAGCTACTGTCATGATATTAATGCTGTCACTCTCTCTAGGATAAAACCAGCCCAGATCTGTGTGGCTGTGCTGCAAACATGCCTCTGGCCTGTAGTGTAGGCATAGCTTCAGGACCTGGATCCTCTCTCTCTGCTGAAATTCCTGGGATATCTCTCGTGTCTGTAGCAGTTGAAAGAGCATCTGCATGATCATGGCCACAACAGTAAACAAAAATCCCCCAAACAGCTGCTCTTCATCTTCCACATGATTGTTCTAACAAAACACAGCCCAAAACATGTGCTGTGCTAAATCTATTCTGTTGAGAAATAAAGCTATTAACTTGTTATTTTCTTTTGCTAATAAATGATAAGTCTTTTTGTGGAATAATAAGCATTACACCTGGATAAAGTCTTTGTTTCTAAAACATAGCAGTGCAAGCCCTCACCATGCTGGCTTTTCAAATGTTTGTGATTTCATATACACCAGCTGCTTATGTGGCAGGGAAATAAAGGTTGGTAAACATTATTTTCCATTTTACTCTGAAACCATCCCGATTCCGTGGTAACTTCTGTCACGTTTCTATTTGGGGTCAAGTAAAAATGTGGTAACTGAGAAGGGATTGTGAGTGTTATACTCTGCTCTAGGAGCAATTAAATCAAGTCTATACCTACAAAGACCAAAGGTGCAGAAATTGGAAAGAAACTGAATGGAACTCTGCAGGTTTTCACAGGTGTTCAGTGCCTTCACTTAGCCCAGGCCTTTGCTGTTCTTGCCATTTCTGATATTTGGACAAATTGTTTCATAGAAAGGTAGGAACAGTAACTGTAATATTTTGCACTATCCTGTTTTATAAACAATCGTTATTTTTGCTGTTAGAAACTCAGGTTAAATTAAAGCAAAAACTAAGAAAAGGCAATTTTAATTCTTTTTTCCTGGAGAAAGTTAAAGTTGTTTAGCTCAGCTGCTTCAGTCTGTGCTCAAGGCTGTGTATTACATGCTGATGTAACAGACCCACAGATGACAGGCACATATCAGGCCCTTGTTTCAAAGCTCTCTCTGGGGCCTTTGATCATTCTATGCTGCTATATCACAAGGTGCAGTGTAAGAATATTAACACATCTTCTTAATTTTCAATGTGTTACTGTTATCTTCCCTGCCAGGTTGGTCTGGCACATGACTCTCATCTCTACCCTGACTCATGTCCACATACATAAATTGCTGGCTGGAATGAAATGGAATTTGGGTTAGCTGGCTGAGCAGAGCAGCTAGGGGGAGGTTAAAAGCCTAAGCCCTGTTGACACTTGAGCTGGGGGTGAGGGAGGAATACAGCACTCAAGTTACAGTAGTTCATCAGTTGCTAACCCTCTGGCTTTGCTGGCCCAGTCATTCTGCAATAGCAAAATATTATTTAATGATCAGCTTGCTCTCAGCTTGCTCTCACTGGAGATCTGTCTGTTGTAATCAGGCTGTGGGGTAGGATATCTTGTGTTGGCTTTGAATCAGTCACTGAGAACAGGGTGTCTGTGCAGGAATTCAGTGCAAACTCCAAAACTGCACTGAGATCTCACCCAGCTGACCAGCCATGCAAGGCAACTACAGTTAGCAGCCCAGTAACATTTACAGAGTAAATGTACCTTACAGTGGCCCAAGAGGATTAACTGGAGATGCCTCTTGGAGTGAGAACCCAAGAGTGGCTGAGCCACTGGCAGGAGGAGCCAAAATTCAGGCATCAACTCTTGTGCCAGATTGGAGAATGCGATGGCAGAGGTGAGAGTTTAGCAAAGCATAAGTTCTCAGGAATCCACTGCCATGCATATAAAATCAGCAACATAATATGTCTTGGTATATAAGCAAAGAAACCCCATCCATTTAAAATATTTTCAAAAGTAGAATAGGCTAGTGGGAAAGAGCAAGGTAAGTCTGCTGCTTCTCTGTAACAGTCTGCAGGAAAGCTAAATGTGGAGTTGAGAAGAAAGTTTGAACCCATTTTTCTTGTATGAAAAGCTTCAGGCTGTAAAGTTGGGAGGTTACTGGTCTGTCATTTTTCTTGGATGTAAAAAGTGCAGACTGTCACAGTGACTGTAGTTCTAAACACCTGATGCCCTCTGTACTTACACACCCTAAAAGTAAGGTGCTAAGGAATTTGTATGAGGTAGAGGCACTGATTTTCCTTTACTGTGCATGCAGAATTTCTGAAGTGGTGTTCATAAATCAGTAAGTAAATTCTTGCTTTGCCTTCCCAATGGATCAATGCCAGTGCATAGGGGACAGGTAGTGTTGCCTAACAGCTTTAGCAAAGAATGTGTCCAGTCTTGCCTTCAGTTGTAGATATTCAGGGTAAGTCCTTTGTCTCTGCCAGGACAGCACCAGAGTGAACTCTCCACTGGCCTTGACCTGCACACTGGGTTGGGATACTCAGAACTGCAGCCCAGAAGGGAGCAGTGATGTGTTCTGGTCCAGCCCCAGCCTAAGTCCTCTGGCAGAGGTCAGGTTGTGCTGCTTGGACAAATACAAGTCTAGATGAAAGTGGCCAGTGAATTGCTACAGTGTGCCTTATCTTTTTGTTAAACAGGACAGTATTTACTGTCTGTTATTTGCCATCTTTCTGATTTCATCTCCGTCAAAGAATCCATAGAATTTTGCCTAATTTACAGTTGCAGAAAGAATGTTAGAATCAGGCTCTGTGTGTTTACTTCAGTATTTTTTTCAAGACTATATGCTATGAAGTATCTTTCAGATCCTCCCCCCTTAACAAAATGTTAAAATGTAAATGTAATTTTTATCAGTTATGCAATTGATATTCTGAATGTCATTTAATGTAGCTTAAGGTCTTTTCTGACCTCAACAATTCTATCATTCTGTATGGATTGAATTTTCTGGTGTTCTACTTTATGGCTGTGCTGTGGCATGAAGGTTACAGAGTCAACCTTTTGATGGAATTCAGTTTTAATTGAAAGTGTCATTTAACCAATCCATCCTTTACAAAGAACAGTTACATTCCTTTCACCAAGGAATATCTTTGTTTTCAGATTGAGAATTAGTGTAAAAAGAAAGAAAAATATTGCATTAGTTTATTTCTTCCTTAAGATGCATGAAAAAAAGCATTGTGTTATTTCTTGGAATTTAACAATATGTTTTCATTACTTTAAAATTTCAAATTTTCTGTGCTCTGGAAATGTTGTGTATTGCTGAGAATGGCTGGGTGAATATCATCATAGATTATTAACTTTAAATGGGAGTTGTTTTGATGCAGGCCATTTAATTGTGATTCTGAAGCCAAGCATCTGTTTGACTCATTCCTAGTGAAGAAAAGTACCTACTAGAAACATAGAACAACATTCTGCTGCTTTACACATGGCCAAGGCTGTTTGAGCTCAAGTCACTGCAGTGAAGAATCAGAGAACCACTGATTGGTGGTTAGATTGATTGCCATAGAACCACTCCAAAAGGAAGATCCAAGAGAGGGAATGATGCTTTTAGCAACTCATTTTTGCCATCTCTAGGTTACTGGACCAGGCACTTTTTTTTCTCTTCCTATTGTCCTGATGGATTTCAATGAGCAAGAGAAAAAATAGTCTCAAAATGTTGAATCTAACTTTGTGTTGTTTACTTGCTTGTTTAACTAGGGACAGGGAGCTCTGTCTGAGAGACTACGGAGCTTTAGCATGCAGGATCTCTCGACGATTCGTGGTGACAGCAGCAGCACTGTTCCTCCTTCAGTCACTGTACGAACAAGTAGCAAACAGAGCCAGCCAAAACCATCCAGAAGTGCATCAGAAGGCACTGGCAGCTCAGGTAAGTGCCAGTGTTATTTTCAGTGTTGTGCTGTCTGGAATATCACACTGTTCAATGAAGTCATGCCCTTGGCAGGGACAGAGAGAAACAGACACTGCAGGCAGCACATACGAGAATTCCCAGGACACGGACATGCTGTTGAGTCTCTTGGCACTTAGGAGAAAAAAACAGTATCATTATTTGATGGTTACTATTCCTGGCTGGTACCAAGGATGGGACTTGAGCATGCAGGGAAGCCAGACTCAGTCCTTGCAACCTGAGCTGGAAAGTTGGGTTGGGGGCTGCAAGCCATGCTGGAAAAACTGTGTCTCTTAAGGGCAATGGTTTGTTTTCTAATTCTGAAAGAACAAAGGGAAGAAATAGCATGCTGTGAATAAGATTCATTCCTGAGGATTCAGTTTAAAAATTTATTTCAAGCTTGGTTAAAGAAATCTTTTTGAGTCCAAATCCAAAACATTTAATTGGAGATAGCTTTGCAGATTAGATGTCAAAAATTGAGATATGGAGGGTTATCCCAAGCAGGCAGTTCCAGATGGCTTCTGGGATTCCCACACACCACCAAAGATCACTCAACTCCAGTGCTGTGATGAGAAGCCACGGAAAGTTGCAGGCGTGTTGCACTTGGTAGCTTGTGAAACATATGCTGGCAAGTCAGAAATTCAGCAGTTTCAACTTGTGTGTGGTGAGGTCTGTGCAAACACTCGCTGTATTTCAAGCCTGTGTAGTTGCTACCTCTTCTAATTTGCTTTAGTTTTGGAATGTATTAGAAATATCTTGTCTCATCTTTCCTAAAGAGCCTTTTACAAATTCTGACAATCAGACTTCTTTTTTTCAACATGATCTGTTGAATACATTTTCTTTATGGGTATACTGAAATGTTGGTGCACAGTGGTTTTATTCTCATCTTTATATAAGGTCTTGTGTACACTTCTCTTGAAGTAATCAATCTGAAAACCAAGCGTTCACACACAGAATATAAAAGTCTTTTAAAAATCACGTATTTAGACCAAAATAATGTCACAAGTAAAGCATAATTCAGTTATTTTAATTACAGGTTGAGCAGAGCAGCCTTCGTAGTTTTGGTCTTAAGACAGTGAAGTCAGCTCACCTGGCCACAAACCCCTGTCTCAACACACAAAAGTGTTTGATTTTGTTCTGGTTTTTTATCAGTACTATACAAGGATATCTCAGAGTGAATCTCTGAAAAATTGTTCATAAACTTTTCAAACTGAGCCTAAGTGTTTATCACAGATTTTTGGATCTAAGTAATTTGAGATTTTGTGTTTAATTTTTTTTTCTATGAAAACGGCACAAATTTGCAAAATCTTCCAAGACCTCTATCTGTCCCATCTCACTTGGTGATTTCATTGAGGTCCCTAATTCTCCACCTGCAGAGAATATGGACAGACTCCTCTGGAGGGCAATTCCACTTGCAGGTGATGGTATCATGCTGTGTGAGAGACTCCATCCACAGCTTTGCTCTCACTTTTAATCACATTAAGTGAAAAATACAGTTCTGGTCTCTCCAGTCTTTGTGCTGTTTTGTGTGGGCACCATTTTGTATTGTAGTCAGAATGTCTGGAGGGGAGAATTGATCAGAGTCAGGTGTCATGTGTGTGTGTGTGCGTGTGTAAGAATGTGATGTGTCAGCCAAACTGTGCCACCTCCTGAGGGCCATATTCTGGTGAGATGACACTGCTCTAGGCACACTAAGCCCAGACATAGTTCAATCATTCCACCTTTCATATTTGTTTAGTTGGAGAGTTGGACATAAGCAGGGGACAGACAGAATTTGCCTCTGCCCATTAGTGTGCTACATATACATGTAATATATGCACATATGAGAGCGTGCATGAGCAGTCACTACAGAACAGCAGACACACAGCTCTTTCTCCTGTGTCAAAGCCCTCAGATGACATAAATGTCCCTGTCAGATGTCCCCACTGCCTCACAGAAACACTGAACTCCTCTTTTTTTTTCCTGCTTTAGAGATAGTGGGACATAGTCAGTGTGACATCAGATGGAGTCAGCAAAAATCCCCCACATTATGTGTTTGGCATGAGGGTATTCGCATTTTAAACAGCCAACTCTTCTTAACCTGCATTGTACTTCTATTTTCTTGATGGTCTATCACCTCTTACATCAGCAACCTGTCACTCAAAGCAGACTTGAAATAGATCTTTTTGGTTTGATTTTTTATTTTTGCTGTTTAGAGGTGTTTCCCTCTTTTTTCCTTCCGTCCTAGTCCTGCTGCCAATCCACAAATTATGTTAGCAACATTAAAAAAAGAACCAACAAAAAAGGAAACATCTTACCCTTTCCTTTTGCAAGTGTTTTATTCCTGGTGTTTTAAGAGAAACCTTAAAACAGGAAGATAATGATTCCCAAAACAAAAACTAAGTTTTTATATAATTCAGAGAAGGCTTATGTTGATTGTCCTTGACTGCTGCCAGCTAGAATTGTGCCTGCTCCTTGATCTCTTTGTGACCACACTAATTAGGGGAATTAGCTGAGGGCTGGAGTTAAAGGTTATGCTTCACTGAAGAACACAGAGCCATGTTCTTACCTGCTGTGTTTTCTTTGACTGACAAGAGAGCAGAGCTCAGTTTCTGAGGGGTAACAGCCCCTACTATTATAGAATTTTAGATGAAGCACTCAGGAAAGAAAAGCAGACCAAAATCACCATCCCTTTTTGATGAAAGCTCTGAAACTCATATGGTTAGAATTAAGGTATAGCTGGAACAATGATGTCTCAACATAAAAATGCATGATAACTAAATTAGCCAATAAAAGCTAAACCCCTGTCATCACAGGGGACCCATCATGGAGGATGCTGAGAGCTGACCCCACCTGGGTCTGCTGCAAATACCAGCCAGAAGTGGTGGCTTTGCACTGTGGTGGTCCCTTCCTCAGGCACTGATCTTTGCTCTTTTAGGCTGAAGAGGGTTTCTTTGGGTTTTATATTATGATTATTATTATTATTACTATTATTACTATTGTTATTATTTTCATTATTATTATGTTGTCGGGGGGCCTTCAGTTGCACCTGACACTTAGCATCCCTGGAAGTGTCCAAAGCCAGGTTCGAAGAGGCTTGAAGAAACCTGGTCTAGTGAAAGATGTCCCTGCCCATGGCAGGGGGGTTGGGACAAGATGATCTTTATGGTCCCTTCCAACCCACACCATGCTGTGATTCTGTTAGCCCATAATCTGGCTTGGTGATGAGGTGATGGAACAGCCCAGCTCTGGCTACTCCAGCTGTCCAGTAGTAGAGAGCTGTGAACTCAGAGGAAGAAATCTTGAATTTGATGCAGATTAAAAATACTTTCTTGTACTATTTTTCAGGGATCATTTTTAACTCGAGCAAATTTGCTAATCTGCCTTTTTGGAAGCCTCCAAGATTTCTATTTTGGGAGACTTAGAGGGACATATGAGGTCCAGAGGCCAGGAACTGGAAGCTCCTCAAGCCAGCTTTGCTGCTGAACAAATGGCATATGGAAGCATACTCTGACTTAACAGCAGTGAGGCAAAGAGAGGGCTCTTTAGATTGAGCTTAAAGTTGTTTAGATGGGTCCCATTCCCTGAGCAATGGAAACACAGCCAGACTTGGTGTGGGACTTGATGTTGCTGTTTCCAGTCCTGTTGTGTGACCGTGTTTAAGGGCAGATGTGATATCTGAAAGAAAGTGATTTGGACAGACGGGGGGATAGAGAGAGGTCAGTTGTCTTCCCTGCACACAAGAGATTGCTAAAATTCAGTTTTGTTGGTATTAAACCCCCCAGTCCCCCAGAGAGCACCAGCAGCAGTTCAGGTTCTGGTTTCACAACTCTTGGGCATGTTTCCAAGCCCACTGAAACACGTGAAAAGGCTCTCCTGACACCAGTGGGCTGTGGCTGTGGCCAAAAGCTGGCTGCAGGACCAGGCTACACAAACACTCAGCCTGTTTTGTTTCCACTGTTGTTATTTTTATAATGTGAATGGTGCTGGTTAAATGGATTTGTGACTCTTTGAATCCCCTCTTGACACTGTGTGAAGAGCTTGGCACTTGGTAATGACCTCATACAGACACAGCAAAGGTTTATTTCTGCCTGCTGAAGAGTGTCTTATGAGGCCAAGGAATAGAATAAGCAAGAGCTGCCTTTGACACAAGGGGAATTGCTCCTTCTCCTCTACCTTTTGCTACTTTTTTCCCCCCTCTACCTTTTGCTGTCTTTTCTGCCTTTCAGTGGTGTGTATTCATTGTGCAGTCCTGCTGTGAGGATGGCCCTTCTGCAGGGACTGCTCAGCACACAGTGGGCTCTAGGTGTATTCACACTCATCCCACAGAGAGACCCTTGTCCTCCTCCTCACACCCAGTCAAAAGCCACACCCAGATGACACGAAGAGGCAGAGGCTGCTTTTGCCATGATTTGTGGGTGGCTGCCAACCCCACAAACAGCACATCCCATGAGGCATCACCACTGCTCCAGGGAAACATGCACACCTTCCTTTGACAGGCACCAAGGACACACCGTGATCCCCTTCCTCCATGTAGCAGGCCCACCATCTCTTCATCTGATTTTTCACTTCACTCTTGGTTCAGCACTTCTCAGTTTATGGTCCTGGCACCCAGATGACAGACTGACATTTTAGCTGCAATGCCCGTTCCAACCTGTGCTTTTTCCACAGGCAGAACTGCCTCTTTCCTTTGGGAAATGTAAATGTCGTGTGGCTACTCATTGTTATGGGAAACTGTCAGTTCCAGAACAATATTTCCAAATATTTTTCAAGGCAGTCCTGTTGTTCTGGCAAATGTCCAGTAACAATCCACATACAGACATGTCCTTAGTAACACTGAGAAGCTTTTGCACTTCTTAACTTTATAGTATTGCCTTAATTTGTGTTGCATCACAGGACAGTCAGTGTCCAGAGCTGATGTTGCCTGGGCCAGAGGATCGCAAACAGTGGAGCCACCCTCTGTACTGCCCAAACCCAGTGTTCTTTCTGCTTAAGCTTCCCCAGGCTGAGATCATTCTCATCTGGAATGATTTCAAAGCAGAAATGGACAGTGTGCTTTCTGATACTCTCCATTCCTCTGAGCAGGAGAGACTCAAGGCTGCTTTTTGGTCTTGTGCTCAAGGACCAAAGGCTTTGCCGTACAGAACAAAGGTGGGGGAACATCAGCAGTCAGGATGCGTTCGCGTATTCAGTCCCCATCAACCAGAAAGATGTGTGAGAACAACCCAGATATATGTTGCCTGAACTGCCAGAGAATAAACTGTTATAAAAATGTGATCAGCTCCCTTCTGTGTAAAATCAGAGGCTGAACCCACAGCAGATCTCTTGAGGAAGCCCCTTGTTTTACAGCAGCATCCAGCCAATGTGAGGCAGCCATCCCACTGAAAGGGTGTAACCCAGCTGCTTGCGTTTGGCCAATGCTGTCTTTTCCTTTGGATATACTTAAATCTTATTTGTACATGCTGACCCCAGTCAAGGAGTTGGTTCAAGTTAAATGCTATCCCTTGCTTCCAGGTTGCTCCTGGCCTGGGTCAGGTCCTCAAGCCAGTAGAGAGCAGCAGCACAGACATCAGCAGTGGGACAAGGAAGGTGGAGGCCAGAGTGCAAGGGACAGTGGGACATCTGCTTTCAACAGCAGCACTGGTTTGTGCTGCTTTAAAATTACTGTGAAACTATGGAAGAACTTCCAGTGTCTCCAGTGCATGATAATCATAACTAAAAAAAATCACACAGAGCTCAAACCTTTTCTTCTTCAAAAACTTTTTTTAATGTGGAGTCATCAATGCCACTGTGAGCATTAAATTGAAAGGCTCAAACTGGAAATTTAGGCTGTTTCCTGGAACACAAACTGTGCTCAAGATGAAGCTATAAACTTCACACTTTCACGAACAGTTATGAATCACCTGGATTTACACTGAAGGGTGCAGTGCAATTCCCTTGGTTGCTTTCACTTTTATGGCAATTCCATCAGGATATTAATTCCTGTAGGACCCTCCTGGTTTAAGAAGATCAGAGATCTGTTGATAATTTTCTTTAGAAGCTGTGTGAGTGATTGCAGCAGCCAGACTTCTTCTACAAGAAGTCTAAATCTACTGAAAAAAATCCAGGCACATAGAATTACAAGTCCCAGTATTGCACCCTGTGTTTTTTATACATACATACAGCCTTTTATACAGCCTTTTGCACTGTGTTACCCATTGCTTATCCACACTCCCACTGCTTATCCACGCTCCCAGGTCCCTCCAGTCAGGAGTCACTTCTGTTCTGTGGTCTGAGAACAGAGCCAGGGAGCTGTACCTAACCCCATCCTTAACAACCCTATGGACACAGCCTGGGATGAGGCACATTCCCAAGTCTGTGCTCCATGCTGGTCAGTGGAGACGCTCATCTCCCTGTGCACGTGAGGGTCTTGAAGTCCACTTCAAAATGGTTCCAAGTGTTTTCTAAGAGTGAGTGGCTTCACCTGATGAGTTCCTAACGCTCAGGTCCTCTTTCAGTGTGCACGTGTTGCTCGGTATGTCGACTCCTCAGAGGTGAGTGCTGGATTTCCTGTGTCCTGGTATCCATGCATCCCTTTTGGGCATGGCTGCATTCCCCAGCCTGGCTTGCTCCTGGTGCTCTTGCTCACTGGGTTTCCTAACACCAGGGGAACAAAGCAGGGGAAGGCCAGGCTGCGAGCAGGTTTGGGAGCTGTGTGTGTGAGCAGATGGCAGGAATTGCAGTGCTTCTCACCGTACTGACCTGTGTTACCCAAGGATGGGGACTGCTTCTCTGGAGAAGAACTTCATTCCTTTCTCTTCTAGAGGATGTGCCATGTCCTTGCTGTGCAGTGTAACTCGTCTGCCCCATGTCCCCCAGTGCTGGTGTAAATCCACTGAGAATGTAGCAAGAGCAAACCCTCCTCAGTCCCAGCCCTGTTTTGCACTGTTCCCTAAGGATTGGTACGTTTCTCCATTAGTGGAGAGGACATTTGTGTTCGGGATGAGCAGGGTATGTAGCAAAGCCCAGTAGCAGACCCTGGTATGAAAAAATAGGTTTGAACAGACTCTCCCTGGTTCAGTCTCTGGCAGAACCATTTCTGAAAAATGTCCCCACTGTCCCCAGCATTTATTGTGTTTACAAACGTCGGAGTGCAGTGAATGGTTTAGCTGCCGGTGGTCTTTTCAGTGCTGTGCCAGTTAGCTCGGTTGCTAAGAGCCCAGACATGTCACTTCTGCATTTTTTCCCAGTGGCAGATGAAAGGAGTGGGAGAACTCCAATTTGGGCATGCCAGAGGATGGGACTGCCAAGCAGCTTGTCTGGGGAGAAAAAAGAAATACAGACTGGCTGCATCTCATGTTTGTGGAGGCAAAAGATCTTCATAACTCCTTTTCTTCTCATCTCATGTGCTTTTCGTTTATTTTGCACACTAATCAACCTGGAGACAGAAGCAGAGGGACTAAAGGATCACAGTGCTGCCACCGTGCTGCAGCCACCTGTGCCTTCCCACAGCCCTGCACCTGGTGCCAGAGCCCTGTGCAGAGCTGGTGCTCGGAGGCTGATGGTTCCAGCCTGACACAGCCTTCTTGCACCCTGCATGGGTGGCAAACTCACCTTCATATTTGATTTGTTACCCTCCCTCTTCTGGGTGAGTGTGCCACTGTGGTGGACAATGAAGCGTGTTTTAGGTGACATCTGTTGAAACAACCATGAAATACTTGTATTCACAGGGCATTTTATTAGAACCCTTCTAATTTTAGCCTAAACCAATTTTATGGATTTTACTTCAAAGTGTTACTTACAAAAAGAATCACTGAATCCTGATGCACTTAACAGTCATGAGTTAATCTTGGGAAAGTAATTTAATGATGCTAAAGCAGCAATCCAGCAGTCAGTCCTGTATGTTTATGAATTGGACCCAAAGTAATTTTGATCTAGTTGAAATTGCGTGCCCTGTCTTTCACATTGGCTTGTTTGGCTATTCCCGCCCCCCTCTCCAACATAATCCAGTCCCTTAGACCATGTCAATAGGGATGTGCCGAGGCTCTGTTATAGAGGGTTCATTCTGTCTCCACAGGCTGCCCTTTCTCTGTCTCCAATGGATGCATTAATGCACTCTCAGACAGTGGCCTGCCATTAAAATGCTCCTTTGTAAGTGCATCTTTGGTAGCTTGGAGAGCTGACTACGTCATGTGAACATTTTTCAGTGCCACAAAAAGCTGGGGGAAGAAAGAATCTAATTTTGTTTAGCTAGGACTAAGTTGCCTTGAGCTATTGGCACTCATCTTCCCTTGGTGCAAACTTTCGTGTAGCCAATTTCAGAGTCCCATCATTAACAGTTCTCATTTCCAAAGAGTTCATAATCTGAATGGGCAGATAGTCAAGCCTTACCTCAAGCAGGAATATTAAAGTCTGCTTTACAGCCTTGGTGCAGCCTGTTTGGCAGGAGTAGTTGCCTTAATGCTCTTGCAGGTAAAACTCAATTATTTCACTGTCTGACTTACAGAAACCTCCACAGCTCTTAGGAGAGCACAGGCTGGTGGAGCAAAAATCTGAGCATTCTGCTCCCTAGATGATATCCTGAGAGAAGGTGTCATGAGGATGAGGCCTGCGGGTGCCATGGAGTGTGCATTTCTGCAGAGCCTGAAGGCCAGGCTGAGCACAGCCTGAGCCCCCTGGGCTGGAGCTGTCTCTGTCAGCAGTGGTGGTGGGCTGGGTGCTGATGGGCTCCTCTGTTCTGGAGCAGGACTGTCCCTGTCAGCAGTGGTGGGCTTCTCTGTGCTGAAGCTGTGGCCTTCTCAGGAGAGCCCTTTCCTGCCCAGTTGGATCGTTCCCACTGGCCTCACGTTCTGCACATGACAAAAGCGTTGATGCAATTCAGGACATTCATCTTCCTCTGCTCTGGGCAGCTTCACTAAAATACAAGTCTGTTTGACAGATGTTCTCCAGCACATCTCTTTGATAGCTCCTCAGCCAGCTTCTCTTGCTCTTGTTCACGGCCAGGCCTTTGCTGGTGGAACTCCTTCCAGGTCTTTACCCGAGTTTCTGATTTATGTTCTTTGTGTTCCATGGAAAGTCAGGCTGTAGCATTCAGGAGCAACAGTACAATTATGTAAGAGCTCTTTCTCCCCTTCAGAGAGGACAAAGTGAAAATCTCCAGGGATATCTGTTTGTCTTTTGGCAGTGCCTGGCAAATGCTTAAACGCTGTTCAATATTAAACAATCTTGCTTGGGACCGGCATTTAAGAAGTAACAAATATTATGTTTGGTGGTGTTTTCTCAACTAACGTCTCTTAGGTGCTGTTGCAGAGACGTGGGGCATGGTTGAGAGGGAGAAACCATTTTAATTCTTGCGGAGAATAAATAAATATATCTATCATGAATAGAAGAATCAGCTGTATATCAGGAGAACTGTTGGGACTGCAAGTACTTGAGGGGGCATTTAATACTAAAATGCTGATCAGAAGCCTTAGGCAGTGTAAGAAATGTGCAGGGACATTAGTGATGAATGGGTCTGTGTTGGCTGTGCACTGCAGGGTTGTGCTCCACAAGGTGACAGATCACACACAACCAGCAGTGCAGCTCACCAAGGACCTCGATGGGACATCCACTTAATTGTGTTTTAAACAAATCACCTTACTGGTCTATTAGCTGAATCCAACCCCTTCTTTGTGGTGTGCTGTGAACTGCACATGAGTTATTTCAGTGGAAAGTGCTTTAAAAACACTAATTGACTTTGTGTCAAGAGGGCTGATTGTACATCTCTGAACTAATTCAGTTAAATGGTGTAGGTGGTTTTATTTTGGTTCTTAGCCAGTTTTGCTTCCAGCTCTCATTCGAGGGATTTTTTTTTAACCTTATTGAACTTAGAGAACAAACAATTTTCTGTTGCTCTAGGCATTTGGTTCCTTAAAATTTCCCTTTACTAAATACTGAAGCAAATTTTTGCAGGGCTGGTTTGCATCACTTTCCACTGGTACTTCTTAATGGCATTTTGTGATTTTCTCTTTTTGAGATTTAAAAATAGTTTCATATTTATTTTGGTTATTTCAGGGAAGAAAGAAATTCCACAGAAAATCAGTAGTTTTTAAGTACATTTGCATTTTACCAGTAGACAGTTAAAACATTAATTGTTGTTTAATAAACTCCAGCTGAACGACAGATATGATAAAAGCAAAGATGAATATTTCTGTGTTCTGAAACAATGTTCCTTCCCCCTCTGCACCCAAATGTTTTCTCCTAACAGTTTATTCTTTCTTTTTCTCTATGTAAATATTATGGGACTCTGATGTAAGTGTTACAGATTGCATGAATTTTCCTCTGAGGTGTTTGGAATAGACTAGCACTTAACAACTCACTCATTTGTGGGACGTGTTTTCATTAACGGATGACTTTGTTGATGTGCTTAGGCTTGTTTGCTTTGGTTGCGTTTGACTCCAACTTTGGAAAGGATGTCTGCCTCTGTTTGGTGGCTCCTGGGCAGTGTGTGCTGGTGTAGTCGGCTGCTCCTAACTCCTTGGTTTGGCAATGAAAACTGCTGGGGAAGTACAGGACTTGGGTCAATGTCTTTTGGAAATGATGGTGAATTTATCTTTGTTGCAGGGGAAAGAAGCTGATGGCCATCGTATAATACATATCTGTTCTCCTGTGCTTGTTAAATGGCGTGCAAACCTCTTTATATGAATGATCCCCTGGAAAGGCTTAACTTTGGAGTGACTTTGGCTTCCATTACAATAATACAATACCTTGCTCTTGGTTTGAGTAGTCTGTGACTGTGGTTTTCCCCATTGCTCCTGAGGAATTGAAGTGATGGGAAGAAGAAGTATTGTGCCCAGCAAAATAAGGGGAGGTCCAATTTCTCTCAAAGTTGCCTGATTCCCACTGTAACTGTATTTAAGTGTCCAGATTTTTCAGAGGATCAATATCAAAGTAATTTGCTCACTTTTACTTAGAGTGGGCCAGGTCCTGACTTCTGTTGTACTCATGAAAATCCACAGGAATTTACTACAGATTTACACACCAGCATGGACCAGAGTCTGAACCAAAGTGATTGCTGAAAAAACCAGCACACTACTGAATCCCAGATATTGCTGTAGAAAGAGTTTTGCAAGTGAGATTTCTTAGCCTTGTGGAATCACAGAGATCGAAGATTACAATGATCTGGCCCTACATTTCCTGCTCCTTGCTGGGTTGTTCCCTGGGGTACATTAACAGCTCAGATCCCAACTCTGCAGAGCACTCAAATGTCTACTTTAACTAGAAATGTGCCCATTTTCAGGGCTTCCCACACAATGTGTTGACTGTATCAGTTCCCTTGGAAGGAATTATGATGGTATGATAGGAACTGGAATTAAGGGATTCATTTCCTTAGACTGTTTACAGTCAGATTCTCTCTTGCTTTAGTGCAGAGAGGAGTTTAATCTGGTCTGTGCACTGAAAAGGTGTTTGCAAGAGGCAGCAGCAGCTTCAGTCCTAGAACACCAGCCCATTTCCCACTTCTGCAGCAATTCAGCCCCTCCACACAAAGATGTGGAGCCATAAATGTAACAGGTGGAGACACCTGAAACACAGCCCACCCTGGGATGGGGAGTGAGAGTCTTCCACACAGGGTCAGAGCATGATCCATGTTTTCACACAGCCACCTCCTGGCTGTGGCAGTCCCTGGGGTTGTTGGCTGCTTCCCTGGAGCAGCACACACTGCTGACTCTGCTACTTTGGGGACATCTGATAGTGATCTGAGGCCCCACAGCCTCAGATCATAAAGATGGCTCTTGGAAACACACAGGAGGTCACCCAAGGCCGAGTGCTGTCCTCAAAACGCACGCTCCAGCCCTGACAATGTGTTTGCTCCTCTGTCTTTACCTTCTCCAGTAACAAACCTTGGTGTCCCAGAACCCTTTCATTCACTTTAAATCTCCATCTCCTTTCTCACCAGCTCCTTACGTGTATTTGTTCTTCTGGTTAACCCCTTGCTCTACATTTTTACTCACTCTCTTGGTGTCAGAAAATCAGTTTTTTATCATGTCATCACCATGTTCACCAAAAATAACAACTTCAGAGCTGGGGCTCACACAGCAGCCACCCTTTGGAGATGAGTCCTCTACCATCCCACAACAGCATAATGCTTCCACAAATGTGGGGCAAAGTCAGGCACCCCAAAGTCTGGCAGATCAATACAAGGTTTGGTTGCTCACAATACAGATGTCCTTCCCAAGGCAGGATGGGCAGGGAATCCTCCCTTCTTGTTCCAGGTCTTAAGGAAAGTGCCCTGTGTATTCAAGATCTGTTCTCATCAATGGCCAGAAAAGTAGTGGAAAGGCCTGGGATAGCCCGTCTTCTTCCTTTTTCCACTTCAGTGAGGCTGAAGCAAAACTGGTTCCCATTTGGCTGGTTTTCAGTGTCCCACTCACAATGAGGTGGAGCAGGGAAGAAGAGGGTGTTAGCCCAACTTCCAGTGGACTTTAGAGACCTCTCAGCTGCAGGGATCAAAGCAGTATGCGCCAGTTTGGAGGTTGAGCTCTTCTCTTGATCTTCATGGAAGCAGCTTCAGGACATGGATATGACGCTTGGACTGATGGGGAGGACAGAAGAGCCTGCAGGAGGCTGTGCCTGCTGTGGAGGTGACATGGGTGGCAGAGCTCCCTCGGTATCTTTTTTGCCCAGCATCCAGTTGAAGAGAGAGAGTAGTAATGAAGAAAGCAATGTATGCTGCAAAACCATGGGATTCACAGAAGCATTACCAGGCTGACAGTTCTTTGTCTCCTTTTCCAGTGGAGCAGCTGGTTGTAGGAGAAAGGGAGCAGGGCACGTTTACATGATCCTGTCTGCTCTCAGCAGCCTCAGCTGCCAGTGTCTCCTCACTCTGGTCACTAAACACCCTAACTCTGGTTCTCCAACACCCCTCCATCCTGTCCCATTCAAAGTCCTTTTTCCATGGGGAAAGCCCCTGTCTGCTCACAGTGGCACATGGCTGGAGGTGTGTTGTTGGGCCACTGTGCAAACCTCAGTGAGGCTGTTGAATGAAGTCCTGACCCACTTCTACTAAACTTGACTACATTTTGATTTGGCTTAGGGAGGCAGCAAGGAACAGCTTCCACATCCAAGAGGGTCTGAGCTAGGTTGCTCCTGGGTCACTCACTTCTCAAGTGGAGGGATAAAATAGTAAACCAAAACATTCCTGTACTGTTCTGCCATGTGGTCTAGAGAACATTTAATTCTCACCACAGTGCAGTTTTCACACTACGGGCCTAGAAGAAAAACATTTTGGCATTATCCCAGGCCTCTCTGCAATGTGGCTATCAACACCTTCTGGGGGAAAAAGTCAACTTCCAGCTCTTCCTGAAAACCTGCAATGGTGTCTTCCAGCCTGCCCATGTGAATGGTGATAAAGGGGTAAAACACGGGGTCAGTGGGCAGAGGATGGTGTGCACAGGCTGCTGTCTCGAGCAGCAGCTGCATCCTGTGGGCTGAGAGCGATTAGCTGCTGACTTAAATTTGGCACTGGAGAGAGCCCCAATGACCTACTCATGATTCGTGTTGCTGTAGCCAAATCATTTCCCCTCTGTCTGTTACCCAGCTGAAAGAGCTGTCAAAGAATTCAGTTCTTTTGGGCTTTAAGAATCAAAAGGGATTAGTAAGTATTAGATGTTTAAGAATCCTCTTTGGTTTCAGTCTTTAGGGTTTAGTCTTTGGTCCAGCAGACTCTTACAGTTAGGCTGGGACAAGAAGCACAGAGCATTCTTTCTATGTATGTTCATGAAACAATTAATGTATAGACCCAGTAATTCTGATTCATGCCACCTAAACAGCAAATACTTCCACTCCTGATATGTTTCAGGATCAAAAAAGCCTTCTCAGTTAAACAGAGAAACCTCCGGCCCTGCTGGTAAGAAACTGTCGATACACAGGAAACTTGGTTGAATTTCCTCTTCTGTGCCTCTTGCTTTGGACTGGTCATTAAAAACACTGTCTCGTTTACTCTCTGTATTTAGGCAGCAAATGGATTGTGTTGTGTAACATGACCAGTCCCGAAAAGATTGTGCCATAATTTACAAGGATAAAAACCAACAAGAAAGTGTTTGTGGTCTGTAATTACGGGGCAAAAAAATGCCTTCAGATCCATCAGCAGAGCTAATGCTCCACCAGAGCTAATGTTACTTCAGAGTGACAGAAGAGAGACTTTTCCCTGCACTGGTCTTCCAGCAACACATGCACTTGCTGAGGGTCCATTCAATGCCTGGTGAAGCTTTTTGTGAACTTCAGTGGATCTCAGACTGAGTGCTTGCCTTGACCCCTCTCAGCTTCAAGTCTGTTAGTGCTGTTGTGTTTTCTATTTCTGCATCCCAGGCAGGTCTCTCTGTGCTCACCAGCGGGCTTCAACACCCATTTGGAGCCTTCTAGAGGAAGCAGTAGATGCAGGAGCTATGGATGGAACCAGCAATTAAAGAAATCAGTTATTTTATTTATCCCTGAGCAACCAAACAAACAAAAAAATCTCTTTCTAGTGTCAACCTCCCAAACATCAGAGGCTGTGAATTTAGTCTCAGTTCTGTGTAAAATAATCAAAATAGACTTTATAATGGCTTTGTAAAGATGAGCCTTTTGATTTCTAACCCCACAGCTGCTATAATTAGAGTGTGATGTGCGTGACCCTTCTGTCTATTAATCCCTGGAAGATGCATGGCTTTGCAGTGAGGTGACTGATTTGTGTGAATCAAACCATCACTGATTTCCTGATCCTGTGTCTTCACGTTTAGGCTGTAAATGGCTGCGTTAAATAGGTGAAATAAGTGTGGACAATAGGTATGAGAAGCCACCTGAGACAAACTGTGAAACAAAAGGCTCAGTGTTCTCAGATGATGAAGACAATGATTGTGCATCCATGAACAAAAGGCCCAAAAAGAAGGATCGACCCCTTGAGGTACTTCATATTGTCAAGGCTCCTCCTTCTATGACATTCCTTGAACCTTCAAATGGAATCTTCAACTGAACAAACACCTCTTTTTGGTCTAAACTCACTAAATACACTTTAAGTTAATTAATGTAAACAACATAATTAAAGGAAATGCAGATCTCACTCTGGGGTTTGCCAAAAGCAAATTTAGCAACGTTTTGTTATGGAGGAAATAAAACCTTCGTGGGAGATGCTGTAGGCAAAGACTCTGCAGATCTGGGCAGGGTGGATGGAGCCGCAGTCAGCAGCTGAGATCTTCACCTGTGGGAAGCTGGTTTGTTCCCTCCTTCCCTTGGCTCAGTGTGAGGGAGCAGAGCGGGGTGGTTTGGTCAGCAGGTGCAGTCCCTTCTGCTGGGTTGTCCTGCCTGTAGGGGCTTTCACCAAAGTCTGGGCTGCTCTGTTCTGGCTGTGGAAAGGTGCAGCCTCTCCGGCTACTCCCAGAGCTGTCCAGTGGCCTCCCAAAGGGCTGTTCATTCCCCATTTAAGAGTCTTTGCTGTGCAGTTAATGACAGCTTTGCTTTAAGAGCCACGTGGCTTCCCAAAGAGCAGCCTTCTCCCAGGCTGCAGGAGGTACTGCTCTAGTTGTCTGCCTGTGTCCCTGGGCTCCTGGTTTACAGATAGCTACTCCAAGGCAGCAGCTATGGATGGAGTCAGGTGTGATGTGGGATCCATTACTGCCACGCATCGCACCTTTGCTCCTCAGCTCTGCTCCAGCTGTGCCTTTGTGGGCACAGCCATCCCATCCAGACCTGTTGTGCTGTTGGGCATTCACTGTGGGGACCTGGGGTAGGATTTCAGGCTTGGAAGATGGGGTGAAGTGTTGGATTAGTCCCATCTCATTGAGAAACTACTTTGGTTTATGGTCAAGCTAGACAAAATGGAGATCTAGGTGGAGTCTAAACAAAACCTCACCGTGCCGCAGTCCCTTGTCTATTTGAATATTTATACCTTGCTGCATCGTGAGAATGCAGAAACAGCACGGTCTTGTGTTTGAAAGTCCTATGAAACAGAAATGACAAAGCCCTCACTGGTCCTGTCAGGCCCTTACAGGTAAATAGGTTGATGCTGTTAAAGGAAACAAGGCTTTGGGTATTTAGGTAACTGGAGTAGGAGAGCTACCACACCTTGCAGCATTACTTGATGCTGTGACAGGGCTCCACACTGAGAATCCATGATCTGTTACAATATCTGATAACTGATTCTTGTTGTGAAGCTCACTAGGCACAAAGCCACACCAGAACTCTTCTGAGAGAAGGAGGCACTGCAGATTAGGGCTTTTCCTTTCATTTGTTTGCCAGCCTAACTGCTGTCTGTCTGAATCTGGAGAACAGGGTTAACCACAGCAAACTGAATCCATGGAGTCGGTCTGCCTCCTCCTGGGCATTCAGGGCTCCTTGTAAAAGCTCTGCATCAGCTGACTACAAGGCAGAATTCCAATAGCCAGTTTCTAAAATAATTTCAATGAATTGTGTCTGGCCTTTTTTCCAAGCAAGAGGCTTTTTAAGAGTTCTACCTCGTGAGAATTACAGGCCTGGTGTGTTTCACCTTGGGGACCCCTTCAGCTTTGTAATGCCATGAGCTGTACCCTCTGAGGAGCTGTGGATGGGTTGGACAGTGCAGGATGGGCTGGGAGACACCAGAGCTGGCTCCCTGCTACCAGTTTGATCTCTTGATCCTTGAGCTGCTGTAAATGGCACCAGTTTGTCCTGTCTCTTTCAACTGTTGTGTTATTAGCAATCTGTAGCCACACCTCTAACCAAGCACCCGAGGGGAAGGTGTTGGTGTAACCTGGATGTACAACAGGTTTCTTCAGGAGATTAGTCTTCAGTTGGTCATTCATCAATGATTTTTAGGGCCAAGATCTGCTTCTCCATTACTTCAGGATCCCTGGAATGGGATCCTTGTCACAGAGGTCCCACAAAGATGCGTGAGTTGTAAGGAAAAAAAAGATGTTTCCTATAATGCCACTGAAGTTTTGTCTTGCTTTTCTGCAGGCACCGCCTAGGACCCTTAGACCTCGCTTCAGGAAGAAAAGTACCTCGTCCTCTGCCACTGAAACAATGTGAGTGCAATGAGCCAATAGCACCAAGATCCACAGAATGTCTCTCTTCTGCCTTAAAGAGCTACTCGTTCAAAACATAGGAAACAGCAGTGGGATGGATGTGCTTTGATGTACAGCACTGCAGACATGGCCTTTCTCCCTCCTCTCTCCGCATCCTTCTGTGACACGCTGCTGGCGTTTGTCCCTGACGTGGGTCGGACAATCTGGCAGGCACCTGCAGGTGAGGGGTCCTGGTTTGGTTTGCAGAGTGTGCACCCTCCCACACTGTACATTTCCAGTTTCATTTGTGTCTGCATAGCTCTTGCTCTGTGAATGCCCAGCGGAAACAACAATAATCAGTTACTCATGATGCTACATTGACAGTGTATTTATTTATGGCTTTATCATTGATGAATTGGATTTGCAGAACCCATGGATTTCTCTTTCCTCCTTTCCTCCTCAAGACTGTGAATGATGTAAGAAATGTCAAAGTACTTTGACTGTACAAAATGTCCAAGTTTTGTTAGCAAAAGCTGAGTGCAACTGCGTTTCTCTTTCTGTAAGTAGATCACATGTTCTGAGAAAATCATAGTGCTAAACCCACAGAGACAGATCCACTTACAGAGGATGAGGAAGAGACATACAAGAGAAAATAAATGGTTTCAATGATGTAATGAAGGGGGAGTCCTAATTTTGATCAGCCTGAGCCAGGAGAGTATTTTGTGGAAAATGATGGGTAGAAGAACTAAATCCCACCATTTGTGGCCAATGTTCTACTGCAAGTTTTAAAGTGTGAGCAAGCCAGGCTTGAGCAAGCTGCAGCAACAGAAGTTAGAATCGCTTTGGTGATGCATTTCCGGGGGAAAACATGCCTTTATTCCCTGCTGCAACAGTGCCAGTCCCAGCACTCTGCTCTCCTGCTGAGGGGCTGCTGTTCTGCTTGCATGAGCAGAGGAGGGTGCTGGGTCTGAGCTGCCATTTGAAGCCTGGAGTTTCTCCTGTAGCATGGAGTTTGGTTAGAAACACAAGAACCAGATGGAGTGGTGTATTTGTATCCATATATAAATGAGAAATATAAAAGAAGAGGAAGACACAGTAGGGTTTGTGTATTTGTGCTTCAAGTTGGTGTCTCTTGTAAGTGTTGAGCATGTGAGATTCACACATAAGTTAATTACGTGACCCTTTGTGTTTGCTTTTGGACCTGTCACATAGACTAGAAAAGCATTTAGCATTATGTAGGATGTGCCATCACCAATGGATCAGCACAGGGGCTCGATGGTGGTCACTGCTCATCTGGCTCAGGTGCAGCAGCCCGGGGTGCCAACAGCCAGCTGGAGTGTGCCAGGCTTGGAGATAACTCTGAAGTGGCCTTTGAAGCCATTTCTGTGCTGGCTGTGGATGTGGATGGATGTGGATGTACCTCCACATCCCAGCTGCCCATCTGGTGGATCCCTGAGGTCACCCCCACAGCTTCCTACATGTGTGGGGGAGAAAGAAAGAAACTACGTGCACACAGAAATGTTTATCTGACCTGGCTAGGAAATGGAAAAAGCAAGCAGGTATTTCCTGTGTCTGCCACAGTATTTGGCCTCATTACCTGAGAGTTTTATTTTCTTTACATGTGCTGATTCAGTCACATTTTGCAAATTTTAAAACATTCTTCAGAAAGAAAATTTAAAAAAAAAACCCAGACAAACCTGTCTAAAGAGCAGTTGCAGAAGAGTCAGTCCCTGGAAGATACTCAGCAAAAGCTTTGAGAAGCTAAGCTTATGTATTTTACTTCTAAGCAGCTTTAGAGTTTATTTGATTTCTTTTGGCTAATATAAAAAAGAAATAGAAAACTGCCTGCTGTGTTAGCAGAAAATAAAATCCTGTTGCAAGCAAGCCATGTTTCCCTGCTAAGCAATGGGCTGCTGTAAGATAAAAAAGAAGCTGACAAGTTTGCACTCAGTTATGCCAAATAACCCCAACAACATAGAGCTGCATAACATCTGACAAGTTCTTATCTCAGACATGCTGTATTAACGTTGATTCTCACTAAAACTATTTAATGTGCGTCTAATCTGCTGTTTTACTGTAAACTTGACTGTTTAGCATTTCTTAAGTGCTGAGGTGAAATGTTGACAAGGGAGTTGCCTTATATCTCTCAAAACATTCACTGTATAAATGAGAAAAATAAACCTTTTCATATCTCTGGAAAAAAAAATGTATTAATTTATCAACGGAGCTGTATATTTGTGAATAGGTAGACAGACATGTGAATGCCTGACCACGTGCACTTGTGCTCCTTGTGCTCCAGTGTTCTGTACAGACGAGAACGGCCACTCGCTTTGATTCCTCACCTTCCTCGCACAGGTTGTTTACAGGGGCTGCCCCAAGTCTCAGAGTTCAGTGTTAAGGCTACGCGCGTTCATTCGGGATCAACGCCACCCGTGAAGTCTTTTGTTCCAGCTTTTCTCTGGAGCCTCTGCCAAGGAGCGAGCCCGGTTCAGTGAGTCGCCTTCCTGCGCTGCTGCTGACCCCTCCTGGCAAACCAGGGTGTGCAGGACCCGGGACAGGAGAGGAGGCAGGGATGGGTGGATGGATGGATGGGTGGATGGATGGGTGGATGGATGGATGGATGGATGGATGGATGGATGGATGGATGGATGGATGGATGGATGGATGGATGGATGGATGGATGGATGGATGGATGGATGGATGGATGGGTGGATGGATGGGTGGGTGGATGGATGGATGGGTGGATGGATGGATGGATGGATGGATGGATGGGTGGATGGATGGGTGGATGGATGGATGGATGGATGAATGGGTGGATGGGTGGATGGATGGATGCTTTCTAGGTGTGTGTTGGGAAGGAGCAGTTCTCAGCTCCCTTCCAGTTGCAGATCTGAGTGTGCAGGCTGGCTGAGCACTTCTAGATGTCCCCTACTAAAATCAAGCAATCTTGCAGCTGATGGTTTAAACCAGCAGCAGATCTGGCTTAGTTAACAAAGCCCAGTTTTGGGGCCTTTCAGGTAGCTGGCCCCTACCATCAGTCTGGTAGGGCAGGCAGGCACCTCCTGATGTCTCAGAGAGGGACAGGAGAGTGGAACCCTGAAGGGAACAGGCCAGCCCTAGGAAACAGCCTTTACCCAGCTCAAGGCTCCAGTGAAACGTGCATTATTTTAAGCATGTAAAATTGAGGCTGAGGGGAAGGAAACTGCAGCTGCAGATGGTCTGTGGTAAACAGGCTTACGAATTACCTCCCCAATTTACCACAAACTCACTCAGTTACGAAAAGAATAAGCTTGGAGCAGCCCTCTGTGCCTCCTCTCCTGCCATAGGGGTCAGCGTCAGCACAGCTCCAGCGGTTGCCAACTGCTGAATCAGGATCACATCCAACACAAGACACACTTCACTGTGTCCCTGTCACCCTAGAATGGATCATTAACCTAAATTGTGGAAGTGCAAACCCAGCACAGAGGGAAAGAGAATCAGGCAATTTATTCCTGCTAGGAGGGAGAAAGCTGCTTGGAGAGAGACGATGCTCCTCCTGTAAACAACCTGCTGCCTCTGGCTGCTGGCGAGTCCTTGTGTCGTGATGAACCCTTGTGCTCCTTACCCACAGTCTCCCTTTTGCTGTTAGTTTCGGGTACCTGTTTTGCATTCAGCACCATATTTGAACTAGCAGAGAACACGTTGGGATTTGCGTTTAGACAAACTATTTAAGGCTCATAATTGTGCACTTGGTGTGATTTCTTTCCTGTGATGGGTAGAAAAGGTCTGTGACACAATGGTACACTTGATGCCTCACAAGGACGGCCATTACAACAGTATTCCAAAGGTTGATGTTTTGCTGGTTTTGTTATACTGCTTGATATACATCTTGAATAAAGTCTTAATCTTTTCTTTATTAAAAAACCAAAACAAAACAAAAACAAACATCTTTAGTCTGTTCAATGTATCTGGCAGGCCAGAATAATCACTTTGATCACTGTATTATTTTTATCTGAATTCTGGCTGACTGTATATAGATGTATTCACTAAGTGCTGCATGTCCTTCAGAACTTTCTGTATCATGAACTGGAAAAAGAACAAAATACAGCTACTGAACACTCTGAGTAACTAGTGAATTCATTGCAATGCTACAGCCTTGTACAGCAAACCACCTCTGCTCTACAGGCAGCTCTGGGGCTAACCCAGGGACTGTCTGCTCAAAAATGGGTTATCAAGGAATGCTTTAAAGCACTGCTTTCATACACCTGCTGGAGTATCAGCTTTGTAGAGAAAACATCTGATCCAACCCTTAGCAAAACCAGGGTCGAGTTGCTCTGCTTACGCTAAACAAATTCTGTGATAAACCCTTGGGTTTGTTCCATTTACATGTGACCAGGAATGTGCAGTGTGAGGTGTAGTTAGGCTTAAAGGAAAGAGAAACAAGAAATTATTCTGACTTGTCTGCTTGAGGATGTGCAGGACACAAAGAATACATTCTACTACTCAAAAACCAACAGAGGACACAAAATGTGAGTCATGTAATGAAAGTTAGTGGCCAATACATTTTAAAATCAATTATAAACACTGCATGTAGCCATGACACTGGTTTTGGGGGGTTTTTTCCCTATGCTTTCTAGCATGGGACACAAGGCAACAGTGTTACTGTGACAGGCAACAATGCTGAGATGGACCCTGCTCTCCTTTCTCCTCCTCCCCAGAAGACTCCATTCAGTGAGCCACCAATAAGTATGGATACAGCAAAAGAGGTCCTGGAGTTATTTAAACATATTTCTTTTCAAAAAATAAGATTAAGTATGTTGAATTATTCACTTTTAGTGCTGTTTAGAGTATATTCCCCCATGTTAGACAATCACAGGAAACCACCAGACATCAGAATGTGTAGGTGACCAGACTGACCTCTGCTAAGTAAAACATAAATTGCAGATTAAGATAATCTTGAGTATTCCTTTATTTTGGGCATTGATTCCCATAATTCTGCTCAGATGATATGCACATGTTTATTTTAAAAAAGTACAGGCATTACAGATTTATGTTCCAAAATTCAGACCATGCCACGTGACCACTCCCCCTTTCCTAGAGATGTGCAAAACCAAGATTTCTACACACGAAGATTGGTGCGGTCGTGGTACTTCTGGTAGGGGTCATCAATGTACCAGTTCCTCCTTTTCCAGAAGGAAGTGGTCATTTTATCCAGGAGTTTGCACTGTGTCCTCGTGCACAACACAAACTCCCTCAAACGCTTCTTCTGGGCAGCTGACTTCTTCCACAGTTTCTTCTTATAACCAGACTGTCAGGAGAAAACAAACACACAAAAAACCCCCACTTCTTAGCAGGTCACTGCAAATACACAAACGGCCACACTGCTCAGCAAACCTGGATAAATCCTCCACCTTCAGGAAAATGGGAGTCTCTCTACAGAGCTTTTCTTAATTTCATACCAGCCGCTGCCCTCCAAGGGAAGGAAAACAATTACATTTTACACTGACTATAAAGAACAGCCTCTCATTATCCAAAAAATCTCACCTTTCTCCTAACCCAGAGGCCATTGTGCAGCCGGAGGAACCTTTTGACCACAGATTTCACACTTTTCCTCTTTCCTTTCCGTGAGCTGCAGTAGGTGAGGGTCCTTGCTGGCTGCTGGAGTAAACTTGGAAGTAGAGGTGTGACACTAAAAAAAAACCAAACCAACCCCAAAATAGGGAGGAAAATAGAACAGAAATGAAACACCTTTTTCTAAAAGTGATCATTGCCTTTATCACACATAGAGAGATTAGAAGGGCTGTGGCTCGTTTGAAGGGTAATGAGGACTCCTCTAACATTACAGCACAGCACCTAATGAGTGTAGAATACCAACTTCAGGGCTGGACTCTTGTCAAAATTCAGCTCAAAGTTATTATTCCACACAGAGCACTTTTTTTTTTAATCTGCTAAAAGCAGTTAAACATTCAGAAGCCAATATTCAGCTGTTATTTGGATTCAGAAATTACTTTAAAAATATTAATCACAAAATAGTTTGAATCAGAAAGGACCTCGTAAATCATCTACTCCAACACCCATCAGCAGCAAGAGAAACAGTAGTGATGACAAAACTATTTGTAAAATATGGCTGCAAACAATATCCTCATTTACCTCCTGCTTCAGGCATTAATGGTGATGGAAGTGGGAGGCTTGGGGCTAACACAGACCCATTGCAGAGTGCAAAGGTGCCCAAGTGTGTCAGACTGAGGTTTATACATAATATGTGTATATATATGGGGGCTGGGGTCAGTCTCTTTTCCCAAGAAACAAACAACAGCACAAGATATAATGGCCCCAAGTTTTGCCAGGGCAGGTTTAGATTGACTCTAGGGAAAACTTTCTTCACAGAAGGGGTTGTCAGGCACTGGCACAGGCTGCCCAGGGCAGTGGTGGAGTCACCATCCCTGGAGGGATGTAAAATCTGTGCAGATCTGGGGACACGGTTTAGTGGTGACCTTGGCAGTGCTGGGTTAAGGGTTGGACTTGATGATCTTAGAGGTCTTTTCCAACCTAAATGTTCTATGATTCTATGATATTCATATAGATATGAGGGAGTTTCAATATGTATACTACATACATATTATATATAATACTACAAGTTATTATATAATACGTATAGACTATATTAAAAATAATATAAAAGTAATACACATGATGCTATATTAATGTATTACGGATAATGTACATATGAGACAAATTTATAGGATATAATATTGCATATTATATGATGTGCAACATAATAATACAAAAACACGTATAAAAATATATTCTTAAATATATTTATCGATGTAATTTTGAAAATACGATATATTTTTAATTACTTATATTTTATAGAATATATACTATATATAAAAATGTGTAAGATATATAAATAAAATATATAAGGCATATAAATAGAATTTATTACATATATAGAAATATAAATATGTATATATATATATTGAAGCTCCTCCATATATACCTCAACCCCCTTCTAAGGGTTTTTGGCACGAGGGAGAAGCCGGACCTGCTGAGCACCGAGGGGGTCCCTGTCCGGGGCCGGTTCTCACTGAGCAGCCGCGGGTTCCAGAGCGGGGCCGGGACCGGGGCCGGTCCGTGTCCGACGCAGCGGGCGGAGGGGCCGCAGAGCGGGAGC